>LT855409.1:3842383-3857971 GCA_900184765.1 Hymenoscyphus fraxineus
GGAGAGGGAGAGGGATGGTGGTGGTGGTGGATGGTGGTGGATGGTGTAATGTGTATGAGGAATGAAATGAATGAATGATTTTTTGTTTTTGAGTGGGGATTAGAGGGTGTAAGAGGATGGATCGAGGATGCTTGGGGAATTCTATGATTTTGTTAGCGAGTTTTGTCTGGTGAGAGGTATAGAAGCGTAGTAAATGATTCACGAGCAACGAACAAAGAACGACTTTCAAAACACCAGCAATTGACATGAATACTTGGAAACAAAAGAGCGCAAGGCAGTCAAATAACTTGAATTCTATCGCTCCTGGGTATCAATCAATCCGTTCCTGTAACCGTAAACAAATTCCTAACTCTTCTTCGACTCCAGTGCGGAAGCGGCCCTCTCCAAGAATCCGTTGAAGTTCTTAATCTGCTCTAAAATACCACCGGAACCGCCCTTTTTGCTGACGAGACCAGCTACGCGTTTCAGTAATACTTCGACACCACTCTTTGAATTGTTGTCTGATTGGGAATGGCTTCTTCCGTGATCGACAGCTAATTCTACATCATGCATTGCTAGATTGAGTTCGTGATTTCCCTGAAGTTGGTTAGTCAGGATGTCTTGAGAGAATGTGATAGTTATGCGTACCTGTGCATGCTTGCTTTCCGTTTCATGTCTAATTCTTACTTCATCTAAACGTAAAGCCACCTCTTGACGTTCTGCTCGAGCGAGACGAATCTCTTCACGAAGTGATAACTTCTTCCTCTGTTCCTCTCGAACACGTTTCTCGAGAGAAAATGTATTATCAAGGGTTGTTTGCTGGCTATGATTAGTACGAATTAAAAGGTGTGGATGGCTGAATGTACCTGTGTTAAGAGCCGCAAGTGCAATTCTTCACCAAACACCTTTAAAGCACGATGTTTATTCCTGCACTCTCTCCTTTGGGTGGAATCATTGGCGTTTTCCGCGCTTCTTTCGATGAAGGCTTCTCCCGATGAAATTATCTCCTGGCAAACCTGACCAAGTACATCCACCGTGTTCATACCCGCCCGCTTGTCCACTGGTATTTCATAGTCGCTATCCTCGTCATCGTAAGCGGGCTTGCTTGTAAGACGGTATACTGTAACCGGGATTGGACTGCCCATCCGAACTCTGGCTCCCTTGACGGGCTTCTTGGGTGATTTCGCAACACTTTTCTTAACCACCTTTGGAACCGCCTTGGGCTGTGGTCGTGGCTGGCGTTTCTCGACTGGACTTGCCACTGGGGCTGGCTGCTTTCTACGAGTTTTTGCGGGCTTGGTCTGTCGCTGCTCCGCTTCATCGAGGTCAGGAGACGGTGCTGGAATGTTACGAGATCTTCTTCGATCCTGATGCTTCCTCAGTATAGCAGCGGCTTCAACATCTCCAATAGCCTCGGCCTCCTCGTCCTCTTGGTTTGCTGTTTCGCCATCTTGTTCCTCTTCTGGGGCAGAAATTGTGATATTTTGCTTTCGAGCTCTTTTTCTGGGCTTGGTGGGGGAGGATTCTGCAATATCAACGACGGAGGAGTCGTTCTCAAGATCATTCCGATCGAACGAATCATCATGAACGGAAGGACTGGCCTCCACCTCCTCTCTCTGGCTCTTCCTTCGCGAACCTGGAGTTGTCTTCGACTTGACTGGACTTGGTGTTCTACTCTTTGTAGGTTGCACCTGAGAGCTTGTGGCATCTGTAATTTTTCTACGACCGCTACCGGGCGCATCAACTGGACTTTCACTAACTTCTTGGACCCTAGAATCCATCACAGGCGTCGTTTCAATCCGAGAGCGGGACACAGATTCAGGCAAACCCAGATCTGGCGAAGACGCATGTACGGAGGACGCCTGGCGATCCGTATGGATGCTGGCTGAGCCATCTGAGGCCAAATTATCTCGAGGTTCATCTTCGAGAGGTTCCCCGGGAGTTTCGAAGGCATCCGGTATGGACTGAGGACGAGATCGTGTACTTCTGCTCTCAGATGACAGAGGGTCGTCTGTATCAAGTTTCCTCCTCTTCGCGGATGTATTGGCATCTATATTGCTGCTCCTCCTCTTAAGAGATGCATTGACTGATTCCGTCGCAGGTTCTTGTGCTGGTGTGTTCTCGTTTCCGGGTGTTTGTTGAAGGGGGATGGGGGTGGGCAATTCAAGGCGAGGACTTCTCCGAGAAGGACCAGCAGAAGAAGGTTCTTCAGGTATCGGAACGACAGGAAATGTGAGGCCAAAATCAACTTCTTTCACTTGACGTCTCCTAAATCATTCGCGTGTTAGTTGTCAATTCGTGGGATCTCGTGGGGTGTTTTGAATGGTCGTACTGGCTTCCTCGGAGTCTTTGCTGCATGCGCTCCTCTCGCGCTATATATATGTTAGAAAATGACACCAGATAACGAAACCAAGTGCAAGTGGGAACTCACTGGCGTCCATGGCTGACGATTTCACGATATTTGCGCAGGTTGAATTGTCGCGTCGCGTTTGTTGTGAGCTCTGTACGATTACAGTACTGCCAAGGCCAAGACCCAAGCTTCCTGCGCTGCAGATCCGTAGATCTCTACCGGTACAGTAGTCCTATTTCCCCGGACCACGTGCGATGCAATAGGGACGACTTCGCAACGGCTGTCACAGGTGAAGAGAACGAGACCAAAGGATTCTTAGAGCAAGCAAATATGCTACTGCAATGAGCTGGCTCACAGTGCACTATGGTTCTCCTCCTCCGTGCTCAAGGTGAATCCCGATCCTCCAGTAACTCGGACTCCGCAGCTCGCAGGTACCTAGGTAGGTTACGGAGGACATTGCTTTTACTGTCAGAACTCGCTTGGCGGAAACGTCACGCCTCATTCAGCCTCCAATCCACTCCCAGATTCAACGTCATCGTGAAAGTTACCAGTATGAACAACCTATCTTGAAGGAACGGCTGTCTTCAAATTATGGATTACATCTCCTCCATTTCATCTACTGCTACGCAGGCTATGCAGGGAAAGTCTAAGATGGCAAGTCAACATAAGCCTGCCAATCCACTGAGTTATCCTCAAAGCGAGCGGCCATTTAGCTCCGAGCTTTTCAAAAGCCCTACTTCCGAGTACAGAGGATGTCCCTTATGGTCCTGGAATACAAAGCTCGATAAGGATCAATTGCTTCGACAGATAGACAACTTTGAAGCGATGGGCTTGGGCGGCTTTCATATTCATGTTCGCATCGGACTCGACACTGAATACCTGGGCGATGAATTTATGTAGTCTCTATCTACCTCTACTTCACCTGAATTACTTCTGACCGGAATCGTAGGGAGCTGGTGAAAGCTTGTGTGGACTACGCTGAAAGCAAGAATATGCTCGCATGCCTGTTAGTGCCTCCCTTAGTTCCTCGGGAAATACATGCTGATACAGACAAAAAAGCTACGATGAAGATCGGTGGCCTTCTGGTGCAGCTGGTGGCTTAGTGACGAAGAAACACCCCGAACATAAAGGCAAGCATCTGTTATTCACCCCACATCTTTACGGCACGGTACCATTGGGTGGAGAGCGTTCTCCCTCCTCTGCGCGTGCTTGCCGTAGTGAGAATGGCCACCTGATTGCAACCTATGACATTACACTGGACGAAAACGGATGTCTAAAGTCAAGCAAACTCCTCAAGAAAGGAGAATCCGGAGTTAACATTTGGTATCTTTACGAAGAAACAAATCCCGGTTCTGCTTGGTTCAACGATCAAACCTATGTTGATACTCTGAGCACCAAGGCCATGGCGAAATTCATAGAAATGACACACGAAGTCTACAAGTCAAAGGTTGGCGACAGGTTTGGTACCGTAGTTCCATGTATCTTTACTGATGAACCACAATTTGCTATCAAGACAACACTCTCAAATCCCAGGGCTGGAGAAGATGTCTTCTTACCGTGGACAACGGACTTGGCAGAAACTTTGAAAAAGCGGTATTCTACCAATATCATTGAAGATCTTCCTCAACTGGTATGGAACTTGCCCGAAGGAAAACCAAGCGTGTCACGATACAATTTTCATGATCACGTCTGTGAGCGATTTGTTTCGTCATTCATGGACCAAATCGCACAATGGTGTAAGAAGAATGGACTTATGTTGAATGGTCATATGATGGAAGAACCCACGCTTTACTCACAAACTTCGGCCATTGGCGAGGCGATGCGTTGCTACAGGAGTATGGAGATGCCTGGAATGGATTTACTTTGTAAGTGCTAAGGAGTAATCAACAAGCGATTCCTAAATACTGATTTCTTTAGGCGACTGGACGGAATACAATACTGCGAAGCAGGTAAGTCAATGTCAAGGTTTTAGGAGACGAAAACGATTAATCCTTGATCAGGTCTCGTCAGTAGCAAGACAGAATGGGTTGAGAGGAGCCATGTAAGAAATCCCGTGGGAATTAAATAAGCAGTAAAAAGCTTTTACTATTCCAAACATCTAGGGCAATTCAAGCATCCCCAAAAGATATGGGTCAGTTGCTTCGATTGATCTAGAAAAGTAGAATAGACGGAGCATCATTTACCGCCATTTCTCCGCCACAGCACCGCAGTGTTAAGCTGTGTATTTGGGCACTTGGCTGACTTGGCACTCTACTCAGGTGCGAAATATATGGCGTCACTCATTGGACCTTTACATTTCAAGATCACAAAGGCTGCGGTGACTGGCAAGCCGCCCTTGGCATTACATTTCGAGTTCACCACTTAACATGGTTAAGTATGGCTGGAGAAGGTAAGAGAGATTATCCAGCGTCCATTGGATATCAAAGTCCGTGGTTTAAAGAGTACTCGTACATTGAGAACCATTTCGCAAGGGTTGGAGTAGCCTTGACAAGGGGAAAGGCTGTAACAAGAATTGCCGTCGTCCACCCTATCGAAAGCTATTGGCTAGCTTGGGGTCCCAATGGAGCTGGAAATGAAAGAGATGAGAGAGAGAGGGCTTTCGGTGATCTTACCCACTGGTTACTCCATGGTCTTTTGGACTTTGACTTTATTGCCGAAAGTCTACTCCCGGAACAAGTTTCGGGCAGCAACAGCAGCGGAAAGAAGCTACATGTTGGGGCATGCGAATACGATGTTGTCATCGTACCAAATCTGCGGACGATTCGCTCGACCACTCTAAAAGTTTTGCAAGCATTCTCCAAAGCGGGAGGCAAGGTAATTATTGCCGGAAGTGCTCCAGAGCTCGTTGATGCGAAAGTTCCCGAAACATGCCCCTCCTTGGGTAACATCCAAAACGTGTTCTGGAGCCGTGACAGCATTCTCTCTTCTCTGGAGCCGTGGCGTGAGATTCGCATCGTCAATGATCAAGGGGTACCCGCAGATAACTTGTTACATCAGATAAGACAGGATGGAGATATTCGCTTCGTGTTTGTGTGCAACAGAGCAAGGAACATTCCTGCGCAAACAGTCATCAAGCTCAAGGGGGAATGGGCCGTTGAGACTATGGATACACTGACTGGAGTCGAAAGCAAACTTCTTTCCCACGTTTCCGATGGATGGACAATACTACCTTACAAATTTGAAGGTTGCGCTAGTTTACTTATCCGCTTGTCTCCTACCAGCACCAGCGGGCTGGGTTTCGAGAATCTTACTATAACGACCCCAAGCAATGGAACCAAAATCCCGGAGATTTTTAGCCCATTACAGATTGCAACCCATGCTACAGAAACTCTAGATGTCAAGCTTGAGAGTTTGGACCTTTCAGAACCCAACGTGCTACTGTTAGACTATGCGGAATTCAAGCTTGATGATGGCGAATGGTCTGGCCTTGAAGAAGTGCTTCGAATTGATAATATTATTCGCTCACGCCTTAATATTCCCCCCAAAGGCGGAGCTTGGAGACAGCCTTGGACAATCTCAGAAGAGGATCGGGCTCCAAAAGCACATGTCTCGCTGCGATTCACTTTCCAGTCCGCTTTTGAGATATCCGATAGTACAGCTTTAGCACTGGAAGGTGCTAAAACTACCAAGGTTACCATAAATGACTACAATTTACACTTGTCTGAAAAAGAAAACCCTTACTGGGTTGACGAATCTATTACCGCGTTGAAGATTCCAATCAATACCATCAAAAAAGGCAGCAACACCGTCATTCTAGAATTTTCTTTCGGCATCCTGACTAACATCGAACGAATCTACCTCCTTGGCTCTTTTGCTGTTGATCTCAATGGCCGAAATACTTCACTCCGTCCTCTCTATCCTGGCTCTCTATCCTGGGGCAATATTGCCGAACAAGGCTTCCCGTTTTATGTTGGAAACGTAACTTACCACTGTAGCTATTCCGCACCATCAAGGTCCAATGCTACATTGAAAGTCTCCAATTTCAGTAGTCCGGTCGTCACTGTCCATGCAACAGACACCAATACCAAGATAGGCACCATTGCACTTCAGCCTCGTACCTTGTCATTAGGTGACATTAGTCCTGGTACTCATCACATCTCGATAACTGCGTTTGGAAACCGCTATAACAGTTTCGGGCACATACATCTACCTGAGTATCTCAACCTCTGTGGACCCGACTTGTGGAGAAGTAAGTCTCTGTTTCTTCAGCCTGGTTTCAGGAACCCCTCTCGTTTCTTGCTCGTGATCGTGTGCAATCACCAACCAGTTGTATTTCTGTCATATTGACAAGATATGGATATCATTATATGATTCGTGGGTATCAAAAAGTCTAGAGGAGCCAAGACGTGCTAGTTCTTGGTTGTCCCAGGTTTTCATGGAAGGTCACTCGTGGGATACCTGGACGCTGGATTCTGGGTTCGGGGGCCACAGATTAGACTCCCACAAGAGCCCTAGCCCAACAATCCGCTAGATCTACACGCGTGTTCAGCGATTCGAAACTTGGAGAACATGTGCTAACATGATTACAGCTGGTGGGGATTGGTGGACAGATGATTACTCATTGAGAGCTATCGGGGTAATAGATTGCCCATCTATTGAAACGTCGGAACTCGCGATCGAACAACCACCAATTGCTAAAGCGCAGGGCGGTGACGAAGAATGGGTTCTTATAAAGAAGAGCGACCGGATTCCACGTTCATAATTAGTGTTTCATATGCACCTTTCGTCCATTAATTCACTTTTTGATATCCTCTTGGCACTTTCCCTAAGCTGAAATATTCAGGTTAGTTAGGCTCATGTTCGCCACTCGATTTCAGTGGAATTGTCTTTCAGTCTGTACTGCGGTCTGGCCAAAGACTCGAGCCCGAAATCGTCATTCTATCTTTGTGTTTTTTCCGTGACAAAGTTTCCGTCATTTACTGCAAGATCATGGGTTCTTACAGCAGCGTTCACAACACGGGTGTAACATACTAATATATGGTAGTAACATGAAAATATTCTAGAAGTTCCACCATGCACGCCACAGGCAAAGTACCGAGCACCGTTTCGAGGTATAGTCCCGAGACAAATCACTTTGTGACAGCTGCTTCTTTTCGGCAAGATTTACAGGTCGAATATTGATCAATTTATAGCCTCAAAAACGATAGCCTCGGTTTTCCAAGTTACTTCTTCTAGTTTAGTAATTCACCATGTATATATAGCAAATCAGAGGCTAAATCAATATAGCGATTGGACAAAACACGACAATATCAGGTGGATTCAGGTGGATTGACAACAAAGCGGTTGAACTATTAGCGAGGTTTGCTTCACCCAGCCTTTTGTCCTGTTACGTACCCATCGGCTCAAGCTTCCCCCAAGAACAGTTCCAAAGAACGCAACTCGTCACTAAGTACTACAAATATGCCTTGCCATGTTTTCTTTAGATTGAAAACTCTACTTCTGCTTACATATCTCCTGTCTTTCTTTCTTCTCCATGGAACCTTAACACAAACACCCGTCTACCTACTCCCTAAGCCACGCTGTTTTTTCCCTCTCTCTTCCATCAATCTCTTCAATAATCTCAACTTGAATCAGCAATCATTGCTTCCCAGGACACCATTCAAAATCTTTCCAATATGCCCCACGCCTCAGCAACTCCGCCTCCTGAGGATACCCTCGACATCCCCAAAGTCCTTGAAAAACCACATCTTGGAACCGTCCTGGTCGTAGGCGGCTGTGGATTTCTAGGCCAACACGTCGTCAAGTTCCTCCTCCAAGAGCCAACATGCGACTCCGTAGCCGTAATGTCTCGGTCACCATTCAAGAACCGCTTCGAGGACGTTACCTACCACATTGGTGATATCACCAATCCCCAACACGTTGACCACGTCATGAACCTCGTGAAGCCCAAAGTCATCATCAACACCGCTTCTCCACATGCTTATATCGACCATGAACATGCTGGTGACAACTTCCGGGTCAACGTCGATGGAAACCAGTGTTTGCTTGATGCTGCTGCGCAGGTGGGCACGGTGAAGGCTTTTGTTTATACGTCCAGTGCCCCGATTATTGCGGGTACTGGTGGTGCGTATGATCATGCTGATGAGACGCATCCTACGCTTGCGGTTACGAAGAAGGGTGATCCTTATCATGTTGCTAAAGCTCTGGGAGATAGGCTCACTCTGGATGCGAATGGAAAGAATGGTAAGTTTGCTTTCACTTTTGGGTATTATCATCACGTGGAGAAAGAAGCACGCAATCTTTTGGAGAAAATATATTTGTCTTGAGATTTGAGCCCGAGGGATTGAAGTGTTTACTCCTCCGAGATCAGTCCAAGTAAAAATAGGCGAGATCACGATACACCGCATATACTTTCTAGAAGTGTACACTTCGTGAATCACTTAGGTCCGAACGCTCTTCTTTCAACCGACCTGTTTCTTGGCATATCTATTCAAGTCTACGTTGATGAATTTCTCAAGCATATACTGATATATGTACAATAGGAATTCTCACAGCATGTATCCGACCAACAGCCCTGTACGGCGAAGGAGACAGCCAGATGATACCAACAGTCATCAAAGTCCTCGAAGATGGCCAGACCAACATATGGATGGGCTACAACGACGTCGATATGGATGTTGTTTACGTCGGTCATGTGGCCAAAGCAGAAGTATTAGCGGCTTTGGGACTTCTCCGTTGCCACATCGATCCCAAGGCTCCGAGAATTGATGGCCAGGCTTTCAATATCACTGACGACCAGGTTTCTCAACCATGGACCTTTTTTCGCAAGTACTGGTTGTTGGCTGGTGATACTACTCCTCTTAGTCGGGTTTGGAAGTTCCCTCCTTGGTTGGTTATGTTGATGGCGCATGTTGCTGAGGTTAGTATTTTCAACGAGGATTCTTTCCATTTCCAAGACACCTTCTCTTCACAACCATACATCCTCATCACCCTCCATTTCTTTCTTTCATAAGCCCCAAAAACAAACATACTGACAACCCCACCTACAGTGGTTCGCCTGGATCCTCAGCGCCGGCAAATCTCGCCCGCAATTCCTTAAAGTTGAACGTATGGAATTCGTCCTCCTCACACGAACCTACAACATCAGCAAGGCACGTCAACTCCTAGGCTTCACCCCTTGGGAAGGTCAACCACACGCCAACCAAGAAGAAGCTCTGAAGGGCTCTGTCGATTGGTATCTGCATCCTGATGTCCATGGACCTGCGAAACTCCCCGGCACCTCGCTTTGGCCCGAGACACCTTTTACGCTCATTCGAGATACGGGTGCGAAGTCGAAGCCGGGTTTGCCGCAGGATCATTATTGTATTACGAATGCTAGGATCATGGCTACGACTCATAATAGTATGTTTCCATCCATCTACCTCCACAATTCCAGCAGTAAAGAAGACTAATGCTCAAATCTAGCCATCTTCCGCGCCCTCAACGCAATCTGCCACCAAGCCCTCGACATCCACCCAGGCACCCAAGACGCCGCCGACTTCCTCGCCTACTGCAGCGTCGTCTTCGAATTCATGCACCACCACCACATCATGGAGGAAAAGCACTACTTCCCCGATCTGGAAAAGATCATCGGCATCAAAGGGCTGATGGATCGCAATATCGAGCAACATCTACAACTCGAGACCCACGTCGCCAAACTCATGAAGTATGCGGAGACGACGCATCGAGATCACTATGATGGTCAGCATCTGCTGGCGATGATTACGATGATGGCGAGATTGTATGAGGTGCATATGCATGAGGAGATTGGGACGATTCTGGAGCTGCATTCGAAGATTGGGAGTGCGGATCTTAAGAGTGTGGATGCGAAGATGAGGGGGGAGGCGGAGAGGTTTAGTGATGTTTTTAAGTACATATCTCCCTTTCCCCATCTACATATCACCCCTCCTATAAAATACTGATTCGGGAAATAGAGCAGCGCCCTTCTTCCTAGGCTGTCAAGATCGGTATTTCACCCTTGATGGTGAAGCGCCTTCTTTTCCAAACGTTAATGCGATTGTTCCGTGTTTTGTTGATCTTGTGCTTGCGCGGAGGCATGGGGGGCTTTGGAGGTTTAATCCGAGTTCTGTTTATGGGACGCCGCGGCCTTTGCCGGATTGGAATGTGAAGGGTGGGAGTGTGAAGGAGGGTGTGAAGGAGGGGATGTGGAGGGAGTATCGGAGGGTTTATTTGGCGGTCCTTTCGTTGGGGTTGGTTTATTTTTCTTTGGTGCTTTTTTGGGTGTAGATGGGGGTGAAGGAGGGAGGTATGTGTGCCTGACGGCGTTTAGTTTCGTTTTTTTTTCTTCTTTTTTGGGGGGGTTGCTTAGAAAGTGGTTGGTCTTGAGTGTGAGGGATTATGATGCCTAACACTACCATCTAGGTAGGTAGGGCATCTCGAGCGCTTTCATTTCTTGGAATAGATACATTACGTAGGGAGAGTAGTTTACAGAGGCATCTTTTAGTTGAATTACCGAGGGGCCAATATCATTTATTAGAATGATCTTTTTCCTGTGATAGGGGGGTGTACGTACATCTCAGAGAAGTGAGAGAGATGATTCTTCTGGGCGTGTTTAATGGGGGTGGGAAGTTCGTAGTTTTTGATTCTTTGGTGGATTCCTTTTTTTTCCTTTTTGGGGTGGAGGGATGTGATGGATGGGGTTTGTTGTTTTTTGGGGGGGAGGGAGGAAGGGGGGATTTTGGAGTTTCATTTGGGAAATTGGGGGTGTTTGTTTTCTTGGGTTGCAATTAATTGAGAGGTTTTTATTCTGCTTGTACAGTACACGTGAAGGGTGGGTTCTGTGAGTTATAAGTACCCAGCTACGGCATCCTGAATGTACCAAAATGTCGAATAGACTTAATACTAACAATTCGTAAATCGCAAACCGTAAAAGTGATATATTTACTACTACTGTACTAGACTGCCCATACCCCCGCACCCCCGCGTTTAAGGGCCTGATTATGTGAACTCGCCGCTCGCTGTCGCCGTATCTTTACTTTCGTATCCTTTCACTATTGCCCGCCCTCGCTGTCGCCTGTCCTTACTATTATAGTATCCTTATTATCGCTATTACTATTCCTATTGTAAAAAAGAGAAGAGAAGAGAAGAGCGGGAGAGAGCGAGGAAAGGTAGAGTACCTATAGGTAGTAAATAAAGTAGCGTAATACGTGCTAGCCTAGCCGTTTTAGGAAGGTGGTATTCGGGGCTGGGAATAAGCGACACACACAACTAAATATATTTCCCCCGCTTCTCTCTCTCTCTCTCTCTCTCTCTCTNGGGAGGGTGGGCGACAGCAAGGAGGGTGCGACAGTGAGGGAACAGGCAGTTAGGGTGTCCACGTAAAAATGCCTAGGCACGTGAAGTCTAAGGTGGGGGGTTCCATTGGGGGTATAGCCACTCTGGCACAGTAGTAGTAAATATAAACTTGTACGATTTACGATTTGCGATTAAGGCTCTGTTCACTCAAAATATTGTGCCTCAATATGCAGTGGAGACGCGCTGATGCTTGTAACGTGGGTCTTTAATCCACATCTGTATCTACAACATTTGAGGGGCCTAAGCGAGGACTCTGCTTTAGGGTACGCACGCTGTAGCTACAGGGCTTTTTAACTATTGTTAGGGTACTAAAACTATAGGGTTTTATAGTACGCACATATAAGCTAGCGCATTTAATAGAGGGCTATCGATTTAGTACCTAATATTAGAGAATAAAAATTATATACAATTATTTTTATTATATTAGAGCCTAGCTAGTTGAGGCACAATATTCTGAGTGAACAGAGCCTAAGTCATCTGGTTTAGTACCCGGGTAGTAGATTTGGGATGCCGTAGCATGGGTATATACCATGGTTGGAGGTATTTGCAAAGCAAGTCCCAGTGGAGCCCATGTTTTGCTTTCCTCCATGAGGCTGCATTGGTGTGGTCATTGAAGGAAGGCACCACCAGTGCACCTGGCAAGTCGCTCCTTCCCCCAGTGACCCCGTCTACGTACCAACTCTCCTCCCAATCGTAATGCGACGTCAGGGCCCTTGACGCGTTCGCCTCCTCTTCCCCAAATCCTCCCCGTCCCCTTCATTCTCTCCATCCTCCTCATCTCCTCTTTCATCCATTCCAACCCCCACCCCCCAACACAAGCCATACCCTGTCGCAAGTCGCCAAGAGATAGTCACCACCTCACCCAGTTCGTCTTAAGTCCTCTCCATTCTCGAGCACTCGGGATCGCGCTCGCCAGTCATCAAGATGGACCAACCATCCGCGCCTGCACCAAAGCGCAAGGCCGCAGTGGTAGACACGGAGTCTGAGGCAGACATCCGCCCAAGTACTAAGAAGCCGAAACCCAATCAGACCTACGTCGAGGATGGTCACGATTCCTCCTCGGTGCTTGAGTCAGAAAGCGACGACGATGAAGACGATATGAGTTTCAGCAATGACAGCGAAGATGAGGACCTTGGATTTGGTTTCATGGACGAGGATGAGGAAGATGAAGATGAAGACGAAGATGACGAGGAGGATATGAAACAAGACGTCGAGGAGAGTCAACACGTGGTTCCAGGTAGTTCCTCCTCCATATAGTGTTACGCATTCTTCAATACTGATACTAGTCTAGGTCACCCTGATAAGATTTTCCAACTCAAAATCTTCACCACCAAGCCTGTAGAAGAGCTCTTTATCTTTGGTGGAGATGGCGAACGCAAGAAGTGGCTTCTCGACTACCATGCGCAGATTAAGTATGATGGCAAGGTCATTGGCCATACACATGCCAGACGTATTTATCGCGAGTTTGTAAGAGCCAATTTCTGGCAAGAAATGGATGGAGTAAGCCAAGATATGTCAAACCTAGCGTACAGAATCTTCAACCGATATGGATGTTTGTTAGAGGAGCTTAAATCGCATCCTGTACGAAAGGGGTCTGGCGTCTGGGGCAATGAACTAGACTTCGGACCCATCCTCCACTTTGAAAATGTCCATATCTATCGAGAAGCAGCGGAATTTCGGAGACTGGGCCTAGGAACTACCATGGTAAAAGCGATTATTCAAAAGGTTCAGAAGAAGCTGGAGGACAACAAAAGCGACAAAGACTTGACACAGGAGCAGACAGAAAGCAAAGAAATGTTTGAGGTGATTCAAACCCCTCCACGATTGACGTTGTCATGAATCTATCATTATCATAAAACTGACCTCTCCGAATTTGTAGGGACTTTTTGGTGTCCCTGATCCCAAATTCTCCAAATTGCATTGTCTGACACTGCCGGGATGGCTGACTAGAGACCTTGAGCCGGAGATCAAAGACAAAAACCCTTCTCAGCAAAGAGAGATTTGTGTCAAGGCCGCAGAGACTGCTGAAGCCTTCTTTAAATCTCTTGGATTTCGGCGGGTCGGTGCTTCCAGTTGCTTAGCCTTCTCCTTGGATCCGCAGCATCCGTCCCATCTTATTGCCCCTGTGGATGATTACGAACCTTCAGAGGATACTTTTGTTGAGGAATTCACCGACGCCGAAAGAGCTGAGATCAAAGCTGCATTCAAAAAGCACGAGAAAGAGGAAGAGATCTTTGCGAAGAAGCTTGCAACCATACTACCCCTTCACCATGCAGCAATAATCCAAGCTGATATCGACTGTGTCGATACTTTCTCAACGCATCTTGCAAAGAACGGTGTTAACTCGACAGATTGGAAAGCAGTTCAGAAAGGCGGCAACAATCTACTGCATGTTGTAGCTTCAAAGCACAAACCACTCACTACTACATGGCTCATGGAAAACATTGCCGATTCGGCTGGCTTAAGCACAGCACGAAATGTGAAGGGATACACTCCGTTCGAAAATCTCAACAGCGAACTCGACGTCAAGAGGACGAGAGCTTATCGGGGAATGCGTTTGTGCGACGTCTCCGATCAATTCATAGGTCATCCAGAGGAGGCCGTACAGTGTCTAGCAGCACTATCAAAACTCCCTACGATCAATAGTACGCTACCCTCGGTCACCGTCAAACGCATGGTAGATCATCGTTCCAGGTTGAAGTTCGGATGTACCTGTGGTGATTGTATCGAAGGTTTCATTTCACCGAGGATGAAGGCAGCACTGGTCTATCAAGCGGAAAAGACGCAAGAACTTACGAGCGAATGGGTTGAAGACGCGGATATGTGGTGGTTCGCTATGAAAGACCATATCGAACATGTTCCGGAGCCGATTAAACAAAACTTCGAGACTAATAAATCTCTTCGTCAGGGCTTCGTCAATACCTTTAATCTCGTCGCATCGTGCTTAAAGCGCAACATAGCCCCAACGAGAACCAATTTAATCGCGAAATTCGAAGAATTAAGCGAGTGGCCTCCCGTCACAAGAAACTATCTTCAAGTGAAAGGTACACTCGATGGGAAATTTGAGGCTGTCTTGCTGGATATTTTCAAGTCGGCTGAAGATCATGGCGAAATGACCTGTGGCAGCAGTCCATATTTTCGAGCAATGTGTGGGGCTCTAGATGTTGACACTGTAAAAGCCTGCCGCAACGACGACGAGTTTTGCATGGTTATGGTTGCACTAGGTCTTCCAAATCCCAATCCAACGACACCTTTCGATTACGTCTTAGAGAACCAAGCGATGATGGGACAAGTCGACTTTTCGTGATACTCAAGGATCAGAAGAGATTCGAGAGAATTTGTGAAGGAATTTGTTACGATGTGATGTGAAGGGAGATGAAGATCTGAGTTTCCATTGTGGAATTTGCTGTTGCTTTTAGCTGCTCTGTTCGAGAATGGAGGACTATGATGTTACGGGATATTATGTTGCTTTTGCTCTTCTGATACCCATGGATGGTTGATATGATATGATTACTATGCTTTGCTATTTGTACTTTACTCTAGCTACTACGTGCGAGATTACAAACGTTTGATTCACACATTTCAATGAGAGGCTTATTTGACACTCCGTATGTACATATGCCGGCACGAATTTTATCTCACAGTCCTCAGATTTAACATAACCTTTCTAAAATAGGTAACTATTCTTGAAATCATCATCTCTGCGACGGCCATCTCCTTACCTGCTAGGTCCACCTAGGTAGTTATTACATACAATCTGTATCCACGTTTTACTCTTACAGCACCTTTGCTTTCTTGAAATAAAGATTCAGATGAATGGGATCATTGTTTGGTTACCGACAACACGTTTCTGACTACTATATATATTTTTGCTTTGCAGTCTCATCTACATCCACTCCATTCTATCTTAGCCCCGAATAACCTCCTTCCATTATCTTATCTAAGTAGGATAAATTATGTCTCAC
>LT855409.1:3863350-3879600 GCA_900184765.1 Hymenoscyphus fraxineus
CTCTAGTATCCCATCTATCTTCTAATAAAGATTAAAGAAAAGAAAAGTCTAGTACGTCTCTATGTAGAAAAGTTCATTTAATTTATTTATTTATTCATTCTATCCCCCCATCCTACCAAATCTAGATCTAGATCTAGATCTATATATCTATCTAATCCCCCCCCCTCCCCTATCAGGTCTAAAAACCCGAAATCTAATAAAAAAGGTAACCTAGTACTAAACTAGAGTATTGTACCGTACTTTTCTTTATATCCCCCCTTCCCTCCAGTATCCCATCCATCTTCTAATAAAGATTGAAAAAGGAAAAGTCTAGTACGTCTCTAGCTATGTGGAAAGTCATCCCTCCATCCCAGGAAAATGAAAAAGTGTCTAGAACCAATCATACCCACCACCTATAAAGATTTCCACTCACCCATGTATGTCAGAGTGAAAATGAAAAAAATCTCCTCCCCTCTTCACCCCCAACCCCCAACCCCCAATTTTCATAACGTCGTCAGCAGATCAAGCGCCCATACACACCGCCACCAACGCCGAAACTCGTAAAACACCACCGCTTTCATGAAAAGTTAAAGTTTGGAACAGTAGAAAAGATCATACGTCTCGGAATCGCTCACGTCCCTTCTTGACGAATCGTAAAGGTATGTGATATCCCTTGGCAAGTTGCACGGTGATGATGCAAGTCATCTTCTCGCGCAGGTGCATCTCGGCTTTCTCACTAGCCTTTTGCCACACAGACTTTCTCTCCTCGGTGGTCATACACACAACTTCTTCATCGGTCGCCCATTCATCTACAGCCAGCTCCACAGTGCACTCGGAAAGAACGACAGCCAAAGCAGCCATCATTTCGACTTGCGCAAAGCGTTTTCCAAGGCATGAACGTTGGCCATCACTAAAGGGAATGTAGGCTCCTTTGGGTGGTTTCTGTCTTGTTTCCGATTTGGTGGTGGTACGGGAAGATGAATTGCCAGAACTTTCGGAATCACTACCGTCATCGGATTTTCCTGGCGACCCCTTTACAGCCATCCAGCGCTCAGGTTTGAACTCATCCAGATCATTAGCGGCATCATTGAGAGGGAAGTCGGGTCCTTTGGAGTCTTTTCGGGGACCATATGGCCAGTAGCGAGGATTTCTGTGCACACTAGGAACGCAGACTCTGATCAAGGTGTTTGCAGGTAGGGTAACCTCCTTACCATCAATATCCAATTGTTGTGGACGATGTGTAGTTTTAGGCAAGGTCAATGTCGGGGATATAACTCGAAGAGACTCGCGAACGGCTGCTCCGAGAACCCCATCCATAAGACGCGGGAAATCTTGTTCGTATGACCAGGTTGCGGGCGGACGACCTTGAAAAATATCCTCGAGATCCTTTTGGACGTTTTGCTGGATCTTCGGATTGAGAGCAAGTTGGAGCAAGGTGAAATGTATAGTATTGGCAGTCGTCTCATGACCCGCGACCATGAAAACAAATAAGTTACCCAAAACCTCGCTATCGCTTAGAGTGAGTGGTTGCGCAAATTGGGGCCCAGTGATAGGCGAATGTCCTTTGACCAATTGGCTGATCAAGTCCGTGTTGACACTTTCGTATGCGCCAGTGAGAATGGCGGATCTTCGGTTACGAATCATCGCTTGCATCTGAGATTTCCAGTCCTCATAGGCCTTGAGTAATCTGCGAACCACCATTGCGGGAATTCTTTGTATGATCCACTTCGGAAACATCATCAAAGCCATGATGGAAACAATGTGTACGGTTACGTATTCCAATGACGAGGTAAAGCCAGCAGACTTTTCCCCTAGACCCGCGCGTCCCAGAACCTCCAGACTCAATCGCATCATATCGTCCCCTGGATTCTTGACGGTAGTGGAACCGCTGCGAAAGCCTTGAAGCTTGGATACCATGGCGCCACTCAAATCAATTGTCTCTTTCCACACCAGCTGATTGTTCTTCTCCGAGAATGCAGGTCGTGTCAGTCTGCGATGATAGCGCCAGGCGTTGCCTTCGGAGGAGATGACATTTTTTCCATAGATATCGATCTGCTTGTAAATAGCCACGGGTTTAGGGAAGTCGTTACCTCGAGACATGATTTGCGAAACAACGTGGGCATCCGAGGTGTATAGAATATTACCACCGGGAGCGACGACGAGAACGGAGTCGGTACCAAGTTCTTTGAAGGGCGCATGTCCATACTTGAGGGGCCATAGAGAGGTTACGAGAATGCGCCATGATGAGAGAGTCGGCGCAGGGAGCAGCCGATCAACCAAACGTAGGAGAGTCACTTTGAAGAGCTTCGCAGTCAAGATATTGTAGAGGAAACATGGCACAACGACGTATCGCAGACCAGTGCTTCTTGCTTTGCGGATGTTGTTAGCGAGTGGCAGCAGAACCCAGAGGAGGGAAAAAGTGAACAGTGCTACGAGGGTCTGCATGATGGCGCAACAAGTTCCAAGCCTGCCAGAAGGAGAGGCAGATTGGTGGACTCAATGTTTGCTATGGCGGTACATAAGCAATCGGATACTGATATGGGTAGTGGCGGAAAATCGGTCGCACTTTGCGATGTTGATTGGGTCGGTGATGGTGTTGCTAAGGGACAAATAAAAGCTTGGTAGAGAGGAGGACCTTGATGGTTGCTGAGATCTCCTTGGCAACGTCGTTGAGACGACGCCTGCGAAAAGCGATGAAGCCGACCCACAAGCCACAACCCACGCGGGATAGCGAGCGTGAATGATGAAAGAAACTTGCAATTGGATGGATGGAATGGCGTGAGTTTGGAGAATACGAGTTCAGTGGATATTGACGCGAAATATTGAAAACCTGGTTCTTGAATGAAGAAGATTACAGTTGATTGCAGAAGCGATTGGAAGATGTTGTACAAGAGTGGACAGATGAATTGAAGGTGAAGGTGAATCGGTTCAAAGCAAAAGCTGGATGGTGGACCCAATTGGGGGGCTGGGGAGAAGAGGAGAGAGAGTGTTCAAAATTTCCAACTGAATCTGGGCACCTTGATGGACAGTACAGTACCTAGGTGGGGTGGAAGGCTCTGTAATTGGTAGACTGGTAGACTGGTAGACTGGTAGACTGGGACTGGCAAACTTGAGAGAGTTGGAGAAAAGGACGAGGGAAGGAGAGAACTCCCTCTACCTGCAGTTCCAGAGCTGTCGCTTGTGATTGCGCTGCGAATGGTACAGAGTAAGCCTGCCTAGATGCAGGTAGGTACCAAGTCTCAGTCGGAGTCCCATTGAATGTGTCTCACAGGGTAGGTGCCACCCAAACGAAAATCATACTGGTACCTACTGATGGCAGGTGCAGGTGCAGGTGTTGTTGTTATCGCTTCTCACGTTGAACATTGCGTGACGCTACACTGCACCAATCAGCGCTGGTTGATTTGACAAGCATTCTCTGAAAGAAATTGAATAAACTCTATTGAAAGTAATGAAATGGTGAATATTCTGATAGTAGAACACAACAAATCAAGACATGTCGTTGGTACTAGTCACGTGTGTTTCATATTTTTCCAACCTTGAAGCTTCCATGGGACGTGGACTCCACTAGAGGGACTTTTAGCTTATCCTACCTCTCTGCACCAAAGATAGGGTGGAAGCAATCTGATCCCCAGGTATGATGGTGTAGTCCTTGGTTCCCGCAGGAAAAAAGATATGTCTCTCCATGAGTTTGTTGGCCCCTTAGACAGTACTCAGTAAGTTGGAAGAATCACTTGAAAGAAAGGCTTCTCGAATGCCCACCAATACCCCTGAAATAAAATATTTCGACGAGAAATATATCTTCGCCTGGCCCTCGATAGCTGAAAAATGGGTGGAAGGATGAGAAAGTGATTAAAAGTGTTGAAATGAAGATAAGAAAATCATGTGCAGACTCGAAGGTACTTAGGTACTCTATATAATTTCGGCGGTCTGTTTTTCCGGGGCGAGGTTAATCCAACGTCAACTCCCACTAAGAGTATTCAGTAACAACACCAACCCTTCGTCAAATTACCTTCCCACAAGGGACTAGCTGACCTATTTATGTCTACGTCTGCTAATGTCCGAAGGTCATACATCTGACACGTTGTGGTCTATCTTGCAGCGTAGAGGCACGGTGCTGCACCTACGTACCTACATGCACCGTCAACCTCACATCTGCAGATCTCATATATTACATACCGTACATCGCATACACTGCAACGGTCCACCACTGCTGTCCACGCTGCTCAGGCGCCTCTTCTTCTTCTCGTGGGCGTTGGGCTCGCAGTATCGTGTACCGCATGAGGAAACTATTCAAACACATCCTTCCGTAGTACCGAGCGAACTCCACTTTGCCAATCAAAACTCGCAGCGAAGTCAATGATCAATGGAAGCCAAGCAGCGAGGCAAGGTGCAGCTTTAGTACTCTCTAGTTCTCTCCCTCAGTCGACAGATGCCGAGCTGTGGTGTAACGCGATCTTCACGCTGTGCCTGTGCCACGGCCACGGCCACCTGGTGTATCGTGAGCAACGGTCACCTCGTCCTCCGAGAGGGCTCGTATCAGCGAGTACACTCATAGTTTTTCTGTCAGCTATACACATGATAACGTAGATGGCCCGAGGTAACGCTCTTCTCGTACCCGATCATGGTCTGGAGTGTTTCCCGGCACGAAGGAGGGGTACGTATCCCGATCGTGTTTGTTGCTCCCTCCCCGGGCAGCGTAAGTAGATGAGCGGGTGGCTGCATGGCAAGGCTTGGGGACCTGCAGTTCCCCAGGAATTGGTAACTGGATTTCTTTGCCATATGCAGACGCATCCAGCAGCCTCCCACCAACGGGTGCTTCCCTACCTCGCATGCATTGGCGTGGCATGTTATTTACATGCCGAGTGCACTGCAGGCAGAGCAGGCCCCTCGAGTACCCAAGTTGACCCTCGATACTGGTGCAGCTGTTTTCTAGAATCCTTATCATGCTTCCCATACCAACACTGCAGCTTAGTACTACCCTTTCACTTCCAATTCCCAGAGTAAAGAAGTTAGCCAACAGCTCTTTCCCTCTCCACTTTCTCTGCATGCTGGAATGCGCTTTTTGCCCAATGTCCTTTAAGCGAGAAAACTGCCCTTCCTGCCTGCCATTTGCGTGCCTTTCACCCAACGTCGTCACCCTCACCTTCACAGACACGGGCAGGCGCGTCCCCCACCACCGAATATGCCCGTTCGGTCTAATTCCCCATCACCGCCGACAAAGTCAACAATCCCCTCGACACGTTTTCTCAAAGTCAACCACCACCTTCTCAAATTACATGAACACAACCACCGCCCCCTTCTAAACCTCAACCCAAACCCCAGCATCATGGATTATGATGATGCGCTCCAGACGATAGCTGCCCTCCTGAATGACCCTCTCCCAGAACCACAAACCCTCAGTCGGCAGAGATCCGAACCAGCTTTACCCTCACAATCAACTACAGCCAACTTGTCGGTCCAACATCTGCCACGCCGCCATCGGAGTAGTAGTCATATCCAAGACGACATGGAGATCCACGAAATGACACCGATCCGCGAAATGGATATGTTTACCCAATTGGAGTCAAAAGACTTGGCCCTTTCCCAATTTCCTGCGAAAGGCATGGTCGGCACATACGACAACCCTCTTAACCCATTCCTTGATCTCCCCGCTGATTCTGCTTTGAATCCAAAATGTGAATCCTTCAATGCACAAAAGTGGGTTACTAACCTAGTCGGCTTCATCATGCAAGATCCAGCTCGGTATGCATATGAAACTAGCCGTCTCAGTGTCTGTTTTTCAAATCTTGACGTCCATGGCTTTGGGTCACCAACCGACTATCAGAAGACGGTGCCCAATGTCATCTTGGAATTGGGTGAGATCTTTCGCTGTTTCAGCAAGTCGCGGAAGGAAAAAGTCCAGATCTTACAGGGTTTTGATGGTGTAGTTGATAGTGGTGAGATGTTGTTGGTGCTTGGTCGGCCAGGAAGTGGTAAGCAGAAAACATTTCTATGCCCCACAAACTTGTCACGCACAATTTTATGATCATCGCTAATCAGATGTTGATGTTTTGTAGGATGCTCAACTCT
This sequence comes from Hymenoscyphus fraxineus, assembly GCA_900184765.1. Classification (NCBI taxonomy): domain Eukaryota; kingdom Fungi; phylum Ascomycota; class Leotiomycetes; order Helotiales; family Helotiaceae; genus Hymenoscyphus; species Hymenoscyphus fraxineus. The sequence continues at coordinate 3,869,399 of LT855409.1, forward strand.
GCTCAAGACCATATCTGGCGACACCAAAGGTTTCTTTGTTGCCGAAAATTCCAGTCTCAACTATAGAGGCATCACCGCCAAACAAATGCAATCACAATTCAGAGGCGAAGCTATCTATATGGCTGAAAATGACGTACATATCAACTCGCTCACAGTAGGACAGACTTTACGGAACGCAGCAATGGCAAGGGCTCCACGGGATTTTACCTTTCCAGGAGTGACTAGAAAGAAATATTCTGAGCACATGACGGAGGTCATGATGGCGACCTTTGGAATCATGCACACAAAAGATACAAAGGTTGCTTTCATCAGCGGTGGAGAGACCAAGCGTGTCAGTATCGCAGAGGCAATGTTGAGCGGTAGTCCAATCCAGTGTTGGGATAACTCGTAAGTCAATTCCTGTTTCTTCTTTTGTTCTCTACCTGTTCTCCAATCGTTAGGCTATCTTTCCGCTAGAGAGACATTTCGGATATTTGTGAACCTGTACTGATTTTGAGGCCTTGCTCAGGACGAGAGGCCTTGACTCTGCAAACGCTTTGGAATTCTGTAAGAATCTAAGACTTACGGCAGATATGTTCCATTCCACCATATTAGTCTCACTGTATCAAGGCTCAGAAGATACGTACGAGGTCAGAAGGCGGAGTATCCAATCCTTGGATCTTGCTGCTAACACAAACCCAGGTTTTCGACAAGGTCACGGTTCTTTATGAGGGGAAGCAAATCTATTTCGGCGAGAGCCACCAGGCAAAAGCATATTTCGTCAACATGGGGTTTGAATGCATGCCTCGGCAGACCACTGCGGACTTCTTAACCTCCTTGACAAACCCCTCCGAGCGTCGAGTTAGACCAGGCTTTGAACACCGAACACCTCGAACTCCCGATGAATTTGTTCTTGCATGGAAGAGGAGCCCCGCCTACAAGAAATTAAGAAAGAATATCTTTACTTACGAATCTAAATTCCCTATTGGTGGTAAATCAGTCGATGAATTCAAGGCAGCAAGACGACTCAGACAATCGAAACATCAGTAAGTTGTACCATCAAATCAGCTGCGATTTACTGACAGGTCCCAGGCATGTCGGTTCTGCTTTTACTATGTCAATATTGGAGCAGATTTCCTGGTGTGTGACTCGCGGATTCCAAAGATTGAAAGGCGACGCAAGCGTAACAATTTCCAACGTCATCGGCAATAGCGTCCTGGCACTGATTGTCGGTAAGCATATTTCAAGTGGTACCATATAGTTGGATCCAGTACTGAGATAGCATAGGGAGCATTTTCTACGATCTGAAAAACGATACTGGAAGCTTTTATTCTAGACCCGTATGCCTCTTCTTTTCCATTCTTCTCAATGCCTTTTCTAGTTCTCTCGAGGTAAGTCACTACACCATGAGCGCAATATGAAGCTAGTATTGGAACTCAGCTAAGTGAACTAGCTTATAACTCTTTATGAACAACGCCCCGTCACCGAAAAACACGCCAGATATGCTTTCTGTCACCCCTTTGCAGAGGCGGCCGCTAGTGCAATTGTAGACCTGCCTTACAAAATTTGCAATTCCATTTCATTCAATCTATTTTTGTACTTCATGACTGACCTGAGACGAGAACCTGGCGCCTTTTTTACATTTCTGGCGTTCTCGTTTTCAACTACCTTGGCGCTTTCAATGGTATTTCGAACTATCGGAGCTAGCTCGCGAACTCTTGCGCAAGCCCTCGCACCGGCCGCCCTATTCATCTTGTCTCTCATGGTGTACACTGGTTTTGTCATTCCAATCAACAAAATGGTTCCTTGGTTCCGCTGGATCAACTTCATCGACCCCATCGCCTACGCTTTCGAAAGTCTTATGATCAACGAATTTGACGGACGCCATTTTCCATGTAGCAGTTTCGTACCCAGCGGACCACAGTATCAGGGTGTTGGGCCTTTGAATCATATCTGCGCGGTTGTTGGTGCTGTTGCTGGGTCAAACGTAGTCTCCGGAACGGAGTTTATTAGACTTGGTTATAGTTATAACGCTTCGAACCTATGGAGGTAAGTCTTCAGAAATTACGATCTGAAACTGGATGCTGACAACTGGTAGAAACCTGGTAATAATTCTTGCGATATTCGTGTTTTTCACATTCACGTACTTATTTGCGTCTGAATATATTACGGAAAAGAAGTCCAAGGGAGAAGTTCTTCTATTTCCTCGAGGTTTACGGCCAACTCAAAACACGAAAGATGACTTGGAGCATTTATCACGTACTTCATCCCCAAGAAGTTCAGCCCACTTATCTAACACGCCGAGACGAATTTCTGCTTTCATCCATAAACAGACCTCTATATTTCATTGGCGAAATATATGTTACGACATCAGAGTGAAGAAAGAGGATCGTCGAATTCTGGATCATGTTGATGGATGGGTGAAACCAGGGACCTTGACGGCACTGATGGTATGTTTGGATGACTTGTTCTTCACACTGACATGCCCCCGTTCCTCTAGCTTGTTCAAACCAGTGCAAAACTCTGCTTAAACATGAGTGCTTCTACTAACGAGTATCTATCAGGGCCCTTCTGGTGCAGGCAAGACTACACTTTTGTAAGTAATACATCATTGTTCTTCCCTCCTACTATTCTGACCGTCAACAGGGACGTCTTGGCTACCCGTGATACCGCCGGTACAGCATCTGGATCAGCTCTTGTGGACGGACAAACCAGAGATATATCCTTTCAGCGAAAGACTGGGTATTCTCAACAACAAGATGTCTACTTGGAGACTTTGACGGTTCGTGAGACTCTTCAATTTAACGCTCTGATGTGCCAGCCACGAAATGTTTCCAGAAAGGATAAACTCGCGTACGTTGACACTATCATCAATCTGCTGGATATGGGATACTATGCAGATGCAATCGTCGGTGTCCCCGGTGAAGGTAAGTACAAAAGATGGTTCGCGCGATTTCGGATTTAGACTTTGAACTGACATTCGTGGCAGGACTCAACATTGAACAAAGAAAGAAACTGAATATCGCTGTTGAACTCGCTGCAAAACCAAAACTACTCTTGTTCCTTGATGAGCCAACTTCCGGACTGGATAGTCAGACTTCTTGGGCTATTCTTGACCTCCTTCGAAAGTTGAACCTACACGGCCAAGCTATTTTGTGCACCATCCATCAACCGTCGGGAGTCCTGTTCCAAAGATTCGACCGCCTGCTCCTACTTGCGCCAGGTGGTAGACCTGCTTACTTCGGAGACATTGGCCCAAGCGCTACAACTGTCATTAGCTATTTTGAACGCAATGGAGCAAAGGCATGTCCCGCGAACGGTAACCCGGCAGAGTGGATTATGGAGGTTCTTGGCTGTGCTCCCGGTCACCACAGCACCATTGACTGGCCTGAAGTTTGGCGAAATAGTCCGGAGTATTCACGCGTTCATAGCGAGTTGGATTCGATGGAACTTCGAGCTCATCGAAAGAATCCCGCTGAAGAAGTCAACGACGATCATGAATTCGACGAGTTTGCTGCCCCTTTCTCCGCACAACTGTGGGAATGTTTCAAGCGAGTCAATATACAATATTGGAGAACACCTTCTTACATATATTCCAAGATTGCCCTTTCTCTCTTGACGGTACGAGATCCTACAGTTATTTGACTCTTCTTGCTAACGCGCTACAGTCCTTGTTCCTCGGCTTTTCGTTCTACCAAACAGATAATTCTTTACAGGGTTTACAGAATCAGATATTCAGCATCTTCATGCTTCTGTGAGTTTTGAAGTATATTTATTGAGGCACCGCTAACAAATCCACTTCTAGTACGCAAGCTGCAAACCTGGTTCCACAAATTCTGCCAAACTTTGTTGCCCAAAGAACAATTTTCGAAGCTCGCGAGCGCTCCGCCAAAACATACTCCTGGCAAGTGTTTCTTCTGTCGAACATCCTTGTAGAGATTCCATGGAACACTTTGATGTCAGTCTTCATCTTTGCGTCTTGGTATTTTCCTATTGGATTCTATCGTAATTCGGCCACCACTGCCCTTATGGCTACCAATAGCGTCGTAATTCTGTTGTTTATTTGGGGCTACATGAGTGAGTTTTCCTCATATCTGTCTACATACATTGCTGACTCTTCAAAGTGTATATGAGTACTTTTGCGCATATGATGCAAGCTGGAGTCGATTTGGCGGCCATGGCGGGAAATTATGCCAATCTGCTATTCATGCTCTCACTCATATTCTGCGGGTAAATAACCAAATTTGTTTCTTTGTCACGTATCGTGCTTACTGACTTTGTCATTCAGTATTCTTGTAGCACCAGATGCTCTTCCTGGATTCTGGATCTTCATGTACCGAGTATCCCCATACAACTATCTTGTCGGCGCCATTCTCTCGGTCAGTCTGGCGAATGCAGAGGTTCGTTGTTCAAGCATTGAGTTACTTCACTTTGAGCCACCAAATGGAGCCACCTGTTCTTCCTACATGGAGTCTTTCATCAAATACTCTGGCGGTTATCTTAAAAATCCGGATGCCATCACTGATTGCGCTTATTGTCCATTAAGTGCTTCTAGTACCTTCCTGAAAACTTTCGGTATTGAATATGCCAACCGATGGCGAAGCTTCGCTATCATATGGGTCTTCATTCTTGTTAATATTTGTGGGGCCTTCTTTTTCTATTGGCTTGCCCGAGTACCGCAAAAGAGAAAGTATCGAAATCTAGGCAACACCGAAAAAGACATCTCTTCCGAGGAAAGCGAGGAGATTATTGCTCGACAAGATGAAGAACTGGAGAAGGTTGAAAAACGAAAGAAGAACATCGTTGATGAAGGCATTTCCGTCGATCGTGGTGGCAGTTCGCAGGGTGCTTCTCGAGGTGCGAGCTTCACAGGTGCAACAGGTGGATCCAGAGCAAGCGCCCGAGATTGCGAGCTGTGAATTGAGACGGATGTTAAGGAGTGAATATTCAGGTGATACTTTAGAATTGTGGTCAACAACTTGGAGCTCGGCTTGCATTCTTAGGAGTAATTTCTTGCAAGCGACAGCGTTTTCGGATCTCTCTCTCTTTTTCAGGGGCGGAATTTTGAAGCATCAATGGTTGTACATACACATATGGGGATGGGAGAGCTGTGGTGTTTGTTCTCTTGCTCTTTTCGATGAGCGGTCGGCGGTGGAGGTCCTTTGTTCTTTGTCTTTCTTTTCTTGCTCGCTTGGAGGCTTTTATTCTCTTTCTCTTCTTGCGTTTTTTTTTCTGTTCTTCAAAGATGAGAATTAGATTCTGCCTATTTTAGTGGGTGGATGATTAGATGATAGCGGGACTGAGGGATTTGCTAGATATTGGTGGGATGGTGTACGTACAGTACACTGGTTTGTTGGGTTTTTAGACTCTCCTCTAGATGATTTCTAGCTAGAATTCTTTAATTTTTTTTTTGTTTTTGAGATTGTGGGTTTTTGAGAGTGTGGGTGGGGATTGTTGGTGGATGGGGGTTTTTCGTAGCTTTTAGGTGGTTGTTAATGTTAATGAGATTTATTGAGTTATTGATTGATTGATTGATTGCGTTTTTTGATTTTTGGGGGGGTTGGTGGGGGTTGAGAGGGTGTGTGAGAGGGAAAGAGGGAGAGGGGGGAGATGGTGTGTGTAAGGAGTATAGTACCACAGATTGTTACGTTAGGTACAGTACCTGAAATGATGGATGAAGGTTCTTGTGTTTAGGTAGGCTATCGTTTTAGTGTTGAATGCCTTGAATCGTGCGATAAGAGTCATGTTGAGTTTTGGGATATTGTAGGTATTGTTTAGTATTAGTTGAGGTTGTTTTCTATAGTGTAGTATTCTTTGTATTTTCTTTATGTATGATTACGAAGGGGGGGATGGGGGGNACTACCTATAAAATAGAAATGAATCCTTCTATTAACTAGGCTATGGAATTCTATAGAAGAATAGAATTCCAGACTTATTAAAATACGTAATTTATAGTAGGTATAGAGCTAGATAAATAGATAGGAGTATAAGTATCGAATATATGTTCAATTAAATACAGTATATTCTAGATAGGTACTAAAGTACCTGGCGAAGCCTAGCTAGGGGGACTTTCACGTAACCTGTTTACTATTTAACTAAGGGACTTCCTATTAGTCTACGGAGCGGGAGTACATTTATCTAGTCATATAATATATTCCAGCTAGAAATTCTATAAATTCCATAGAATTAGAGGGTCTGGAATAGAATACTTTTAGCTAAATCCTAAAAGGAATAGAATTATTTTAGAGGGGGGGTCTAGAATAGAAAGGAATTCTAGATACCGAACGTTAATAGGGGGATAGAATAGGGGGGATAGGAAATAGGGATATATAGGGGGAGGAGAGGGGTATGTTAGATAAATAGATAGATAAATAGATAGATAGATAGATAGATAGATAGATAGATAGATAGATAGATAGATAGATAGATAGATAGATAGATAGNGACTCTTTAGGACGCACGAGAGGTCGGAGGCAGAGGTGGAATAGGAAGATGGTAATTTTCCAAGGGGGTAGGGTAGTCTTGTAGATACGGCTCTTTCGATACTATAAGATGGAACTGAGTAGAAATAAGGGAATGTATTTTGTCTACTCCCGGTAGCGAGGAATCGTGGGAAGATCTTGGTACTGTTTCTGTAGAGGATTAAACGATCGTGTTCGAGATTGGATTTTGTTAGGAGATTTTGGTACATGTACATGTTAGCTCTTATGAAGTATATGTAAAGAAAGATGGAGATATATAGTAACCTAGCTAGATAATAACGTACTCGTGGGTGAAATAATAAAACCTTTAGGCTCTTTGGCCGTGCTGGGAAGCCCCCTAGGGAGAAACCTACTATGACTATAGTAGTAGGTTTACTAAGGGGTATTTGTCTTCGCTATTTTTCTTTTCCTTTTTTTTTCCCTTCCCTACGAGGCATTGATATACACGTCATAAGATAGGATTAAAAGAGAACTTACTGTATATATTCTTTTTAGCGGACTAACGCTTGACCAAGGCGCGTCCAGGTTAGCGGAGCGGGGGAAAGCTTCGTGGTGTGGGCGCTTTTGGAGGAATATATATTGACTAACTAGGCTAGGCGGGTAGGATCCCAGTTTTCGTGGTGGTGGGAGGGGTCTTTGCATATTGGTATGGATGACTGGCGTTTTTCGCTTGTTGTGTGGGGAGTTGGGGGTGTGTGGACAATTATGTTACGATGCTTAGAGAGGGCGAATTCTCGGGGAGACTGTGGGTGCGTCTGGTGCGTTGTGTGTGTTGATGCTGTTCTGCGGATTTTGTGGGAGTTGGAGATACGCGAGGGAGCTAGGTTATAAGCCGGTGGGTAGGTCTATCTCTGGGTTGCGAGGATTCATAAGGTTAATTGGTTACCTGCATAGCTAACACCTAGGCGATAAAGTGGCAAAGTTACAGGATACACATATTGGCTTTTCTAGGAAGCTTACAGTAGAGGATAATAAGGTGACATAGAGTAATCGTGATTAAATCTCGTTGATACCGAGCATGAGTTAATACCCAGTTACCTCTTTGAACTTCTTATAACTTGTATTCCTTAATAAGCTTCTCCGCAGCAGTCTCTCCCTATCCAAGACATTAGCGACAGTGCCAATACAAGAGTTACAACGAGAATAGGGAGACGTACGATGAGATAACAAGTACTCTGCGTATGATTATTCACCATCAAAGGCGCCACACTATGATCCGCAACCCTCAACCCCTTCACGCCCCTCACCCTAAACTTCGCATCCACAACCGCCAATGAATCTTCCTCCCTCCCCATCTTACAGGTCCCTGCAAAATGATAGATGGGACTAACCTTCTCCTTCACAAACTCCCAAATATCTTCTTCGCTATCGCTTTTCGGCGCAATGAGGATACTCTCCGTAAGCGTCTGGAGGGTGGGTGACTTGCCCATTTCCATTGCGTGACGGATGTTTTCGATTGCGACGCGGCGGTCGTAGGGGTGCGAGAGGTATTGCATGTCGATGAGTGCGGGTGCTGTGGCGGAGGGGGAGCTGAGTTTTAGGGTGCCGGTGGATTGGTTGTTCATTGTTCCTACGGTGATGTTGAGGATTTGGGTGGTTTCTTTGGGGAGCGCGACGCCGAGGTTGATGCCGAAGATTATGATTTCTGTGGTGGGGACTTTGGAGATGTGGGTTTTGACTTGTGGGGGGAGGGCGTTGACTGGGTTGTTTTGTTAGGTTTTGGGATGTTAGGTGTTGGGTTTTGAGGTTGTTTGGGAGAATTGGGAGTGGTGTTGTTGCACTGTATGGAATGAAATAAATTGCGGGGCTATCTTACATTCTGGTGACTCGATGATCTTTGGTAATTGGACCCATGCCATGGGAATTTGTTCACCGGAGTTGAGGAGAGGGTCTCGGGCGTTGGGCTTGATGATAGGTACAAGCTCCTCTTTTAGGATGTGGGTAATGTTGCAAAGACAATGGTCCATAAGGTTTTCCCCAACACCGGGAATATCTTCGATGACTGGAATTGAGAGGTCACTAAGGTCATCTGCGGGTCCAACTCCTGATCTTAGTAAGATCTTTGGGGAGTCAAAAGCACCTGCTGAAATTATAATTTCCTTCGAGGCTTCATATACCTTTCCTTCGATGGTTATAACTCCTACTGCTCGCTTAGATTCGTCGAAGAGGACTTTGTCCACAATGCTGTCGGTGATTATGGTAAGGTTTTCAGGTGGAGAATTCAAGTATGCTGATGCTGAAGTTGTACGGGCTCCTTTTCCAAACGTGGATGGGGCAAGACCAAGGCCATGAGGGTTTCCGGAGTTCATGTCGCCATTGATAGGAATCTACATCCATTTTAGCAAATATCATCTGGAAAGAAATAAAGCGCAAGCGAACTTACACCCATCTCCTGCGCAATCTGCATAGCCATCATCTCACGACCCTCCCAAAACTGATCATAAGAAACATCCACCCTCCCCTCTTTCGAATGCAACTTCAACAACTCATTATCCGCCAAAGCTCTCTGCGCCTCCGTCACGCCCTCACCGACATCATGCACATTCTCAATCTTCCTAAGTCGATTTTTCACTCCATTCTCGCCCTCCCATCGCCAATCGTCGTCACCTACCAACTCCGCCCATTCCTCATAATCATTTTTATCTCCAATCACCCAACAAGCAAAGTTCACAGCACTAGATCCACCTAAGCCTTTTCCTCTCAAACAGGGGATTTGCTGGCCCGCAAGATGCATCTGTGGAGTGGTTGTGTAGCCCCATTCTACGGATGGCTCGGTAAATACTAAGGCCCAGCGGTTTTCTGGTGTTCGGAAGACTGGGTTGGAGTTCGTGCCTCCGCCTGTAGATTTCGTTAGTTTGATACCGGGATTTCAAGTTGTTGCTTGAATAATGAATGTTGTTTCATGCCTTCGAGTAGGAGAACTCGGGGTGCGGAGGGAGAGGATGCTAAGCGGCTTGCAATTACACAACCTGATGTTCCACCTGTTTGGGATTAGTAATGCTATCACTCTCATATGGGAGTGTTCTTACCCCCGACAACAATGAAATCATAAACTTCTGACATTTCTCTCGGTGTTGAATTCGAACTAAGGTTGGACAAGTTGCGCGAATAATTGAGAAGTGGAATGGGTAGTAAATGTTTTTAAAGAATCTGAAGTGATCATGGGGTGGATAAGCTTATATGCCGTGTAACCTGAAATCAAATGCAATGTAACCTGCTTAGAGATGAGTAAGATCTTTACTATGTCATGAAAAAGTCACCAGGTCGTAAGTATTGATAGGTACCTAAATCGAAAAACACGCGATCGAATTGAGCTACTCGCTAGCGGTCGTCCGATAGCCTTTCAGTTCACCTTCAACTTTCACTGCCATGGGTACCAGCTATGCATCGATGATGTGTAAGCTGCGGAGATTTAGTATTCCTGGAGCGATTGATCCAGTCTCCCCAGACCTCTGGTGGCGTTTTGCCCCAGATTACAATGTTTGGAAGATCGAAGCGGAACGCATGTTAGTTCGCATGACATTCACGTCAACGGAGCACCGCAATCCAGGACTATTTCTCGCTCATTGTTTTCATTGGCTGATTCGTTGGGCTTTGGTCAGTCCTGGAAATCTTCTGTAGGTCTTGCGGGACTTTGGGGTATCCGTGGTGTCATAGCCTATTGGTTTGTAACAGGCAATGAAGCAAACAATCTAAATTCGGGTCTAGCTATCCACAATTTATTCTTACTGCAAATATCTC
>LT855409.1:3879653-3913566 GCA_900184765.1 Hymenoscyphus fraxineus
CGATGCGAACCTGTGGATATATTGAAGCATGTGCCTCCACAAAAAGTTTGGAAGGTATGATATTTGTGGACAGAAGATGTTATTAAGCTTGACTTTGCTCTCTTTTTAGTGACCGACGATAATGGCTGAGTCGTTCTTTTCAATAATATATGTGCTTCAGTTGTGAAGACAGTTCTTGAGATCGTTTCAATCGAGGATCCTCGTATGACGCTTGACGCCCTGTTCGAGAATCAGACTGGAACCTACAAAAGATCTGTGACCTACCTTGCCAGGTTTCAGTACTATCATTTTGAAATTCTTCAGCAGTTTCCATCCCTTCAACTGACGTTGCCGAATGAGATTGGGCATATACTGATAGTTCTTTGTTTGAGATTCTATCAGTTGCCATGATCGAATGACCTTGATATGGCGCCATGTATTTGGGTGACAAGTTCATGTCGATGCCGCGATAAGGTGGGGATGTATCTTCAGGCACTGGTGCTCTCGGCTCGTTCGAGATTGGGCTTCGGTTTGGACGCTGAGATTCAGTTCGTTCACCACCTAATTATATGAGTTCTTTAGTTCAACTGCAGTCTGGAGAGCTGGTAGCTAACCTTGAACCGATACTTCATTTGACCTCATGTACCTCTGCCAATTTTCAAGGTCTTGCGAACTTTCCAGTGGATAGTCTTTCCACTCTTCCATTCTTGTTTGCTTACTTGTGTTTGCATCATAAGATTTTAGGGCGGGAATAGTGGGTTTGTCTGGGCCACTTTGATTGTCTTTCAGAAGCTTGAGTTCGGAAAGGGTTTTATACAGCGCTTCTTCGGTTTTTTGAAGTCTCTGCTCAAGCAAGCCAAGGTAGCCCGTCGGTATGCCTCTTGATATCATTAGTATTATCACAAGACAAGTGCAAATGATATATATACTAACCTTCTATTACTCTCTGAGTATTTGCAAACTATTTGAGAATTTTCACACTGTCTGCATGTCGGCCTGTAACCAAGTCAATATGGTGGGGCAAAATAAATCGGTACGTTTCCCCTACACCTGTCGATCGCACTGAAGCAAGATCAGCATAGTGAACTTTGGAATGTGAAGGTGTATTACTTTACACTTCTTCCTTTTGCATGCTTCGCAGGCCGAAGAACTGCTTGTACTTTCTGCTGTGTCCATAGTTAAAGACACGTGACAGATATTCACATATAAAATTATGATTGTTTAGGTTTCGTTCTTCAAAATACTCAGCAGTCCTCGTGTGGCATCGATTCGGTCTTCCTGGGTAATTCAGATGTAATTGGAAGTTTCACAGACTGATACTGGACTAGGAGTTGATCCGGAGTTAAGTACAAATGGTGGTGCGGTGCGGAGAGCCTGCGGGTCGGCCCCCGGGGAGATTTTTGAAACAAGTCACATGTCTATCCTGAAACTCAATGGAAAAGAAAGTAAGAAGAGATTCCGTGACATATAATTTCTCCTTAACTCTATTACCAGCCCCTTTAGCTTCCAAGCAAGGTCTTCGTATGGTAAAATCACGTGATCTTAGTGGGAACTCTGATTCTCTACCTAGTTCATCCACAACAAACCATACGAAATGGATACACCTGCCGTTCAATCGGGCGAGTGTAGACGAAAACGTCGCAGAAAATCCAGTCTATCAATATGCCGAGACAACGAGGATGGGAGCTCTTCGCAACATCAAGAACATGGCCATATGAGACCGAGTCGGATCCAAGGTTCATCGAGCTTTGTTGGTAGCGGGAGCGGAATATACTTTGTTCGAGCAGTTCAGTCAGCCTTTTCTCGGAACCATCGTCCTACCAGCGAGACAGTCGCTGGTGAACTTGTTCCCGGTGAAGATGACCAGCTACAAGTAAGGGCCTTGGAAGTTGGTTTTCTCTGGCACCCAGAAGAAGTTACGCCTGCTACAACTCAGGCTCTCTCAAGTCAAGTTACTTTTGACAACCTGGTGCATTGGAGCCAACCATTTTTCACGAACTGGCATCCACCTTTTCCTTTTCTCCATGGACCTACTGTTCTCGGCATTCTCGAGAGGATTTCTTTGTCCGGTATCCAGGAATTGACTGATGCCGAGGCGATGATAGCTCGCTCTGTATTATCAATCTCAGTAGCAGATCGAAGGCAGATGCCAGTGAATGACCAGATACCCTTACCATCAAGTTTGGTCTTTAATACGATCGATGAGGCCATATCGTGCCTCACATCTATTCTCTTACAGCCATCTACTTTGGTTGGACTGCAGTCCGCTGTTGCTATACAAGTATTCTTGATCTCAATGCTGCGACTCAATGCTGCCTCGAGGATTGGAGGCCTCATAACTCGAATGGTCTTCCATCTAGGTCTCCATCGATGTCCTTCAAAGTACAAGCAGTTTACCACTCAAGATTCGGATATGAGACGGAGGGTGTTTTGGACCATTTACACACTTTCTCGGACTCTGTCTCAATCTCTTGGGCTGCCTCTTGATCTTAAGGATGACGATATTGATGTATGTTATCCAGACAAAGAGCATCATGTTCAGAATCCTGAGTCGGCAAATGGTAATCAACAAACTCAAAGTAACTGTTCCTGACTCTATCCCTTCCATCATCTAATCATAAATAGCAACTCCACGCTCACTAATGCTACCAATGTGCCTTTCTCGTCATAGCTATATTAAAGGCTTGATTCTAGAGTTGCGGCATAAAACTCTTAAACACCGCCAGACTGATCCTCTCGATGTCGCTTACGTCGACTCGGAAATCTCAAAATGGTGGAATGAGGCACAAGACCTTCTTGAGCCTTATTACGAAACCGAAGGAGATACGGGTAAGCCAAACGTGTCACCCTTGCAGGAGTCTCACAAGATCTGGTTGATTGTTCAGCATCATGAATCGGTTATTCTGTTGAATAGGCCGGTTATCACATCAGCGGAAGACAGTTCCTTGTATGCGGCAGCAATGCAAAAGTGCATAGGAGCTTCTAAACAAATAGTTTCTGTTGTATATCAGCACCTTTACACCAACACGGACGACATTCGTGGTAGTGAGGGTCGCATGAAAAGTCCGTTATGCTGGCCTGGCCTCGCCTGGTGTATATGGATGAGGTAAGTAGTTCCTCGCCAAACGTTTCGTTGTTTTGACTTTCTATAACCTAGTGGATTGATACTGCTATATGCCGCATCAGCAGGCCATTATCCAATTCGAAATGCTCAAAGGCAGGTTGTGGTTATTTATATTTACAGAAACTCTTATTTTGCATCTACTGATTTGCCCCCAGAGAAGCTGAAAGATGCGTTAAGATACTAGAAAACCTCTCATTGAGAGGAAACTTCTGGCCGGGTGCTTGTGCCACTGCCTTAGAAGATCTTCGAAAAGCTCTCGGAGCCAAACTCGTAGGAACGACGCAAGATACGAATAACGTCAATTCGACAAAAGCACGTGGAATCTGTCGTTCTACCAGTCATACCACAACGGAAGTGGCACAAACCGTACCAGCACAACCGGTCGAAGGCGACTTCCGACAGGATGTCACACAACAAAGAAATGACAACTCAATCGTCTCCCCAACATTTTCAACACCAGAGGCCGGGCTAACGAACCAAGTAAATTCTCACCAAAATAATCAAGATGATCAAATGACCACATTCATCTCCGACAGGAACAGATCGATTCCTTTCCAATCAAACGAAGGCGCTCTTTCCTACCAGAACTGGTCCACTGATTTCGGGCCTCTTCAAGACACTTTAGGGCCATTTGATCTGTCAAGTAACCAATTTGATGGGGTTGGTGACATTTTTCAACTTATGGATGCTTCTTACCAGTGGAGTGATTAGTTTTGTGGACGATTCCATTCGTTCAGGAGGAACTCAAATCTGAATCCACGTGGCATAACAAATACTGTACAAAGATAACTGAGATATCAAGTCTCGTATCATTCGGCTCAGATGAGTTTTCTTGAAAAGCTTTCTGTAATGCTTTCCGCCGGGTTACATCTCAGACTTGTTTAGATCCGTCCACAAGATTCAGACATGGTACAAGTGCAATAACCTCCACTGGCAGTGTACGATGTTAAAGATCATATTATTTGGCCCTAAAGTCTAATTCTATAGTGTCAACCGCCTCGGTTGATTTCGTGCTTATCCGGTCTTGGTCTTGCCCAATTGAGACTCAATTTCTTCACAGACAGCTTTCGTCACTTCTGCTGTCAACGAGTTACCTCCAAGATCTGGTGTTATGATACCCTTCTCGCACACATTCTCAACAATGTTAAGAAGTTGGTCTGCTGCCTCTTTCTGTCCAATCCATGTCAACATTTCACACGCTGTCCAGAAAGTTGCCACCGGATTCGCAATTCCCTTTCCTGTAATATCGAATGCAGAACCATGAATTGGCTCGAACATAGAAGGATTTTCACGGGTAGGATCAAGATTGCTTGTTGGTGCAATTCCAATTGAACCAGCTAAGGCCGCGGCAAGGTCGGAGAGAATGTCGGCGTGCTATCTACTGGTCAGTACTATTATCATTTTGAGGCTGAGAGCACTCACCAAATTAGTGGCAACAATTGTATCAAGAGTCTCTGGCTTTAGAACCATTCTTGTTGTCATAGCATCGACCAGCATTTTGTCAAATGTGACGTCGGGAAAGTCTTTTGCAACCTCCATTCCAATTGCATCCCACATTACCATACCATTTCTCTGTGCATTACTCTTTGTCACCATTGTGAGAAGCTTCCTAGGTCTGCCTCTTGCAACCTCGAAAGCGTAACGAAAAATTCTCTCAACGGAGTGTCTGGTGAATATGGAAACTTCTGTTGCAACCTGCCAATCCCGGTTTACATGTGAATTTCCACCATGGCCTGACGCAGAATCTCAAAGTCAGTAAACCTCTTTCGGGTTATATAGGGAATTGAAAGAGACAAGGTAGATGTTGGGGAGAGTGTTAGCTCGAGAACTTCAGAGTCTAGAAATTGCCGAAGGAATTGCACCAAGGAGAAAATGGAAGGACTTACCAGCGTATTCTCCCTCGCTATTTTCTCTCACAATGACCCAGTCTAGTTGGCCCTCTTTGCAATTCCTAAGAGGAGATTGGGTTCCTCGAAAGACTTTTGTTGGACGAACATTGGCATACTGTTGTAGCGGTTGACAGATAGCTAAGCGGAGTCCCCAAAGTGAGATATGGTCGGGTACATCTGTGACAACCTCAGTCCACGAATTCCCGACATTGAGATTAGTCAAAATACATACCAGGGGCACCAACGGCACCAAAAAGTATGGCATCGAATTTCTTGAGAGTCGCAAGAGCGTCATCTGGCATGTACTTTCCTGTGGCTTTGTAGGTCTCGCTACTCCAATCGAAATGCGTGAATTCGATATCAAAGGTTTTCAATGTGCTTGCGAGTTTCTTCAATACTGTGATTCCAGCTTCGATTACCTCTGGGCCGATTCCGTCAGCTGGAATAGAGGCAATTCGGTAGCTCGGACGCTCTTGGAGGGTGGAGGGACTCATGATGAGTTGGTGACGATCTGTGATGAATTGAGGTTGATTGAGGATATTTGGGTTGCAAATTGAGGTTTGTGCTTGCAACGAGAACTTTTCTGAAGAGGAAGGAGTGGTTTATATCTATAGAAAGGGCACCAGGAACAACGAACCTCCGCCTTTGCGAGAGGAGGACAAGGCGGGGTTTCGTTTCCCGGACAGGGGACCCCACTACCCCACCTTTACTTTACTGTACGAGTGCTCAAGTACTTGAACATGTGCATGGAATATAAAATGGATGCTACGAGTACATTACTTCGAAAGCAGCTTTCGTTCTGATTTTTTGGAAGAAATGCAAACTTTCTTTCGGAATTTCTGGAGATGTTATGTAAAAGTGGATTTCAAAAACTGAACGTTGCAGCGGGAGATAGCGAATCACTACCTCTTTTCCTGTCTATTTCTTTGAACCAAGAACAGAACTTGATATATTAACAATAGATTTCAAGATGTATCTTCAGAATAAGGTGGGTAGGAGCCGTTCTGGAAGGTCGTTCTACCAGATATATGAGTGCACATGAAAAATGATGCTTCCTTCGGTGAGTTCTAGGCTCCATTCATCTTGGCCATCACGGCAGGGACGCAGCCTGTTGTTAACTCCCCCCATACTTTCGGCTCCAGAACTCTATATGAATGCTTAAACGTCCTGTTGTGTCTTGTCTAACATCACATCTTGTCCAAATTCAAAGAGAGAATAGCAACACACAAGTAACATTCCAATAAGATCTCACTCGACCCCTTCTTTTCTCCCCGCATGAAACGAGACTGGTTTCGCCATATTACCCCACGATATATCTTATTGAGAGCCAACATACAGTTTGAAAGTCGCTACATAACTCTACTGTCAGTCTGCTACGCGGCATGAGCAGATACGAATTCGTTTTGTCAAAATGATCTCTCCCTAGGCCAATGCTATCGGTTGGAAT
Organism: Hymenoscyphus fraxineus; assembly: GCA_900184765.1. Lineage (NCBI taxonomy): Eukaryota > Fungi > Ascomycota > Leotiomycetes > Helotiales > Helotiaceae > Hymenoscyphus > Hymenoscyphus fraxineus. Next base: position 3,886,093 of record LT855409.1, read on the forward strand.
GAGTATTGAATAGGATAGCGGGTATGGTATATACTATTGCCTTCCCTGTCTTTAAACTCACTCATTACATGGTAATCTCTAGCTCAAGCTCATATGGCTTCATATCAAATGTTTAGTGCTGGATAAAGAAATGCCAATTTCCTTCTCGTGATACGGCAGCTAGCGAGATCACGGACTCATTTGGTCACGGTCAATGATAAAAAAGAATTTCATAATAAAACATCTATCTTAAATTATGTAATTGAAGTTTACCGTCCTTGCTGATTTCAGATTAAGCACTGTTTTTGGCATTTTGCTCGTGGTTCAACGATGGTTCCAGCATTCTTCCAATTCGCACAGTAATTAGTCTATGACGCGGTGCCACAATACCGTGGCGCAGTTTTCCAGCAATGAAATTTTAGCAAACTTTTGAAACACCACCAACAACAACAATGGATACCAGCATATACGGCATCCTAAGAAATATAGCTCCTGTGCTTATTTTAGCTATCAAAACCGCAATCCTTGCCTTTTTTGGCCTCTCGCCTAACGCTGACGTTCAAGATATCGCCACAGAAATCATCACCACTCTTGCTAGGCCGATTCTAGGTACTCCTGCATCCTTGTTGAAATCGCAAATCCAACTGAATTACGATTGGGGAGTAAGAGGTCGTATATGGTTGGCAAAATGTTGTGTCTCTAGTTTTCATGGTGTATCAGATTTTGAAGCTGGCCAGCAAGGAGGTGTGGTTGGGTTGAAAACAGCGCTAAGGCTGGCTATTGAAGAGCTGGGTGATGGTACAGATATTGGTAGTGAGGGGTATAAGATCCCTGAGATTGTGGATGTGGAAGCTGAATGGGTTGGCTATCGAGGTGGAGTTTGGCATACTGCTAAGAGACCGGATCTGTCAGAGAGAGCTCAGTACGAGGCAATGATGAAGGAAGTAAAGGAGAAAAACGACGGAAATGCACCCACGATGTTGTATCTTCACGGCGGCGCTATGTGGTGCGTACAAGCCTATGGTCTCCTCATTCATCAGTTCCTCAAATTCGGCCAAGCAGCATTGTTTTCAAGATCCTTTTTGGTGACTTCAATCAACTAACTATGAACCTAGTTTGATGGATCCCGCCACTCACAGATGGCCAATTTCAGATTTAGCAAAAGCAGCATCTGGTAGGTGCTTCTCCGTCCGCTATCGTCTGTCACCACAAAGCGTCTTCCCCGCCGCGCTCTTGGACGCAATGATGTGCTATCTTTACTTAATATCACCTCCTCCAGATTCATTCCATAAACCAGTCCCGCATTCACAAATTGTCATAGCGGCAGATTCATCTGGCGGGGGAATAGCTGCATCACTTGTCCTTCTTCTTTTGACACTTCCACGCATCGGAATAACTCATATACGTTTCGCCAACCAAGACGTTCCAATCCCAATAACACAGCCAGTAGCAGGTCTAGCAATCACTTCTCCTTGGCTTGACATATCCCGCTCTCTCCCTTCAGTCACGCGCAATGCAAGATACGACATAATCGCACCCCCAACGCCCTTACAAATGACCCCTAATTTCCCTCCGGATAAGATATGGCCAGCTAGTCCACCGCGAGTAGAGACTTATTGCGTTGCAAATATGGTCTCACACCCGCTTGTTTCTCCTCTAGCTGCAAAGTCAAAACTTTGGAAGGGTGCGCCGCCACTATATCTATGTGTAGGCTGGGAAAGTATGCAAGATGAAGGGGAAGTATTCGCTAGACGGTTTCATGAGGCCGGTTCTGTGGTCTACTTCAGGGGTTACGTAGGAATGCCGCATTGTTTTGGTATGGTGCCGTGGAACTGGATGGGAAGAAAGGCTATGCGAGATTGGGGGGAATTCTGTAAATCGGTTGTTGGGAGGGGAGAGGAAATAACAAGTTCGGCTTTTTGGACGGGCAAGGACGGGCAAGTTACGGAGGTAGATCCCCAGAAGCTGGGGTTTGAAATTAAGGGACTCAGGCCTGCGATGGATGATGGCTTCGTGGAAATGTCTATGAAAGAGCAGAAGCGTTGGAGAGTAGTGGCTGAAAATGAGATGAGAGCTCAGTGGTGGGAAAAGCGTAAGGTATGAACCAGTGGGCGGTTCTTTGCATTCGTAGACCCATATCAGGTTTGTTGTATATATAATAAATTGACTCCTGAGATAACAGGGAAATCGAAACAAATTTACAACATTCAAGACATGCTCAACATATCCTGGTTTCGTGTGAAAGCTAATGGCTTGATCCTCCGGCAGAATCGCACAAGCCCAAAAGAGAATATCACTAATCAAGGGACTGTATTAATCACAGCACTTCACGCCAAAACCAGGTATTCGCAGCACAACTTCACCTAATTTTGCTTCGAATATAGCAGATACGTTGGATCGCTTAGTTCTTGGCGCATGCAAGGGTAACGGAGGGGGGTTAATTGTCCTGTCATGCCTGCATCTATGAGTCGATAGCGTGTGTAATAGCCCGAGTACATATCCGGAATTGCCAGCGCTAAATGTGATTACCAAATTACCCAGGCTTTCGAAGCAGGGCTTCTCATAATCTCGGCTTAAGACCACACCATCCAAGCCAGAAAGAAGCAAGACGGCTCAACGAACCATTAAAGAGCACAACGAACGATAGCCTGAGGATGTATTATCGAGTCAAAATTCGGTTTTTTGTGGGAAACAAGGAAAGGGGTGGGTTACGTGCTATCTAAAGTAACTCTCGCGTATCATTCATTATAGAAATTATCTAGTATAATGATTTGGGGATATGAGAACTTATGTACAGTATAGTACCAGGATAATCTTTAATCTTTTCTCTTGTATTCTATTAATCTAATATTCTTCTGCGCGAGTCTTTTTTTTTTTCGCTCATCATGTAACCATTCCCGATCATTTCTAGTTTCCGCTCATGATAGAATCTCTGACATCTCTTTGGTATCAGTGTAAATTTCTGTAGTGAGACTGTTCAGATGTTCAATTTAAAGCGCTTTAAGATCTACCAACACAACCTTTGCTGGTAGCACATTACCACCGCTGTAATGAGTTAGCATGTGTCTTCTTTGCCAAACGAGGAAATATTGAATATTGCTTTTCATAAGGCAGAATAGGGTGTTCATAGATGACAAACGGGAAGTATTGACATACGTTGTAACATATAGCACCTCTTTATCCGTCTTCCCTCTCCCAAAAGCCACTGCAGTATTGGCTTCCAAAATCGTCTCATTCTGGCCTCCAGCGATTGTGGTCGAGGTCCCATTCAGGTCCATACGCTCCACCGAATTGCGGAAGTTAGTTGCAGAGTAAATAATACCCTTTTTATCCAGCGTGAAGTCGTCATTGCTACCATTCTTTGAATGTATTTCCGCTTTTCCAGTTGCAGCTCCTGCATTTGGCCCTGATGTTTCGATGCCGACCTTTGCAACAAAGCCTCCATCTAAGACTGTGTTGGTGAAATAGAGCGTATTTCCGAAAACGTGAAGCCCGTTGATACCGATAACCAATGGATTTCCTGGTTGCGGTAACATGAGCGGATCCTCGATGATACATTTGTACTCCCCAGTACGAGTATCAACCCTCCAAACTCGTCCAAGCCCCGAATCTGCAACGAGAACATATGGACTATTGCGTGCCACGGCAGTAACGCCATTATTGAGGACAGCCTCTGGCATAGAAGTAACCTTTGTCGTGATTGCTTTTCTGGTCACATTGCCTTCAGCAGACTCAAGAGACCGAAAGTCGACTTTCCAGATAGAGAAGGATCCTGGTGTTGGTGAGACTCCAGCAAGACTCCCGACAGAAACAATGAAGATATCTTTTTCGATTTCCGCTATTCCAAGTACGCTTGTTGAACCAGGAAATTCGGCAACGAGAGCTGCTTTTGCGGGCTTTTTGGGATCAATTTGATACATTTGGGCTGCTGGCGCGATCATATTCACAATGATATGTCCATTTGATCGTACGGCGATATTTTCGGCATTAGTCCCATTTGGAAATTGGTGGAGTATTCGAACTGCTGCTTCCTTGGATGCTGGTAATGCAAGTGCATTGGTGAAATGAGTGAGGGCAAGAACACTGGCAAGAAGGGTTGATTGAAGATACATCCTGCAATTGTCGATAATAGGTTCTGGCGGGAAGTTCGCTAAATCCCTATGATGGAAGTCGTTTCAACCGATGATGGTCGGGGGATAAGAGGGATTTCCAGGCGGAGGGAAGCCCTCAACTTATACTAGGGCCGCTTGCATTACAGTGCTCTTTTACTTGTGCCAGAGAACCATGAAATTAGTCTGTAGTAGGACCGCAAAAGTCGTGCGTCACCCGTTACATCCATTCTGGTACTTCTAGAAGAGGCTGACATGTACATCAAAATCCACATTGTCAAGCTTTTAACTACACCTGCATATTCCCAGGCCGTGCACCAATTTGCCCCTAGGAATTCGGTGAGCTAAACGCCAAACTGCTCGATTTGTGCGGAGAAGAATCCAAGAGTGGCTCTTGGCGGGAAATTGAAGAGGGTGGAGTCGTGACAATTAAAGCTGATATTCCTTGCCATCCTGAAATGAAAACCCTACAATTATTTCGCCTGGGACGAAGTATGTACCATTTCGTAAAGAATGCACCGCAAAAGATCAAGCTAGAGTTACATCGAAGTGGCTACAAGCTGATGCGATAACTAGGTCAAGTTGAGGCTTAAATGCTTGGTAAAAAAGCATGGTTGGACAACCGACTTTGCTTAACGGGTAAGATGTCATAAAAGTGGAACACTATTACTCCACTTCGAGTGTACACTACACTTCCGGGTTTTTGGTCCTCCCTGGTCTTGAACTGCACTATGGCGCCGTAGGAAGACGTACTGATTATTACTTCGGAGTATCCGTACTCAAGTACGAGTATTAGAATTGCCTACACTCTGCCTTTGTGAGTAAAACAAGTGTGGTTGAGCTCCATGTTCAACGCTATAACTCGCTTAATTTATTGCCACTATGAGTGTTACAAGTTATAACAACTCGTAAAGAGAAAATAGTAGAGTACATACCTATTACACCTACCTACTTGTATTCTAATAATGTGTAAGACGTCTCCATGTATGTCGGCGTGTACCTCTCCTCCCCCTGGTTCAATGCATGACTCGTATAGCAAGCAAAACTCAGATACTTGACTTTTAAGGCGCAAATATTCGAATAAGTAACTGCACTTTATTGGCTTTTCTTTGTAAAATATAGAGAGCCACTGTACTTTAAATCAAACTCCTAGTAACCATGCTCATGTAAGCTTAAAATATATCATGGTTGATTTCAGGTATATTTGCACAACACTAGACTACATTTAATTTTAAATACGGACTCCTGGCTTCCTGACTTCGCAGAAGAAAAGATCAAGAGCGAACTGATAAAAAGAGTAAATTGTAAGAGTTTCCCACTTTGGATATTTTAACACTAGTAACAAACAAACGTCCCAGCAAGGAAAAAATCACGAAGGACTAAACGAGAAAAACAGAAAGCTAACCACTGACGCAACACCTTGACCCAGCTTTTACTTTTCCATGTTAATACTGGGTAGCAAAGAAAATTTTCCAATTCAATTAAACATAGCTGTTAATCGGAGCTGTACCTTAAAGTCCCCACCCAGAAACAAGAAATTCACACCGGGAATAACTTGAAAATCACCGAGTGCATACAGTAGTCCGCTTTAGCGAGGTTTTCCCGGAAGATCCCCAGAACTTCTAGCTAGTAAATTTGTTACTTCTAACAATCATCTATCTTCTTATCTCTTAAACCACCCGGGGGTTCTTCAAACAGGGAATTAACATCCCGTTATTTTTCGCACTAGAATTTATACCAAAAAAGGCGTATACGTCCTTGATATACACGACAAGAACCCCAGGCGGTCCAAAAGAAAAAAGAAAAAGGGAATGAGAAGTAGTAAATAATAGTAAACGTGTCGAAGGGTATGAAATACTGTCCTTTATATAGATTGGTGTATTACTATAGTGTTTATGACATATATTCTACTCCTTAGCCATAACACGTGTTCCTCGCCTGACAAAAATAGGGCAAAAGCGTGTCATTAATAGAATAACCCATCAAGTACTGTCAAAGTTGGATTCTCAAAAGCATACTGTAGTGCAGCGATCGCAATTATCCAATCGACCAAAACAGCGATATTACGGGCCAAGGTACCACAACATACCCCTCAATCGTAGAATATCCAAAGAACCAGTAAGAAACTCTTACTATATCTAAACACCGCTGCAAACTACTTTCAATCAAACATTCACATATCAACATTCAGTTCTTACACTCATCTCGTGACTCTTCAGCAAAAGAAAAGAAAGTCTATTTCATCACCAAACGCCCAAAGAAATCTATCGTAACAAAGTAACCCAATCCCAGACCTGTTCATATCACATCACATACAACCTAACACTTCAGTAACCCCGCAGCCTCCTTCTCTTTCCGGAAAAAGACTGTTGCTTTCTCAAGCATGCCTTCTAGATCGACGTCCCAAACCCATCTATAATAGTCAGCAAGTAGTCTTTCAATACCCCAACGTCTCAAACAGCGCGAGAACATTAGGAAGGGGAATAGAATGCTCGGATGGTTTGCATACCTCTGATGTATCTCAATCTTCTCCCTCACATCCTCCGCGCTAACCTCCTCACCGTCTTGGGCCTGTAAATCGAGTAACAACCCCTGTTCTCTAGATCTCGAGATCAACTCGTTACACCGCGGTCTCCGGACCGCATCCCAAGCTTTAAAAGCATACTTGATATCCGCAGCCGTCTTAACGAGTTCAGGTTTCAGAAGCCCAGAAAGGAGGTATGCGTCCTCGATGGCGAATCCCGCGCCGGAATCGAGGTGAGGACTCGTTGCGTGTGCTGCGTCGCCGAGGATGCAGAGGTTGTTGACGGTGTATGTTTCTGCGGGGGTGGTGTCGAAAAGGCCCCATTTCTCTGGGTACTCGATGAGCTATCAGGTATTGTCAGTACTACTCTCTACAACGGATTTAGAAGATGAAATACCTCAAGGATCTTCACAACTTCCTCACCCCACCCCTCATAATCCTTCAGCATAGCCTCCCTGTCACTAGGAACCACCCAAACCCTCCTCTTCCACGCCTCGCCCCTCGCATCCCGAAACGCCACAATATTCAACGCATCCCCATTCTTAATCGGCTGCGTAACAACATGTCCCCCCTTCCCGACAAACATCTGCCGATTCCGCATCTGCGGTCCCACCGTCGCAATCGCCTTCTTCATACTCACCACCTTGCGATACGCATACTTCCCACTATACACCGCATTCGCCTTCTCACCAAACATCAATTCCCTCACCTTGGATCGAATCCCATCACACCCAATAACCGCATCCGCATACGCCTCTGTCCCATCCTCGAACCGGAGCCGTGATTGTCCAACGTGGTTGTCAATCCCATCCACGATATCGATGATCCGCGTTCCGAAGTTGAGTTTCACACGTGGATCGAGTAGTCCTACTATCCCCTCGAGGAACTTTGCGCGGCTGAGACTGCAGAATTCGAAGTTTGCTTCTCCGCGGACTTCTTGGATGAGAGTGCCTGCTTTGGGGCCGTCGCCGTGGCGGACGTCGTACCAGATGTCTCGTTTTGGGGGGTCGAGATTGGGGGTTTTGACGCTTTCGTAGACGCCTTCGATGCCGACGATTTTGGGGGTTATGAGGGACATTGCCCGGACGGCGTTGGATCCGACTGTGGGGTTGATGTTAGCATTGGAATTATAATTTTGTCTGATCAAAGGTAGGAGGTCATTTATTGTCTGCAGGTGAAATTAGGAGGGCAACCCGTGAAGACTTAAAGGAGCGAGCTGCAACAAATGAAACTCCATTCTTCGGACTTTCATGATTGATTTAGGCTATCGACCAAGATCCTCAAGATAAATTGCCCCAATTGAGATTCTTGAATGATCAATTGACCAGTTGAAACCAGAACAACCATGAATTGTCCTAGAGAATTGGTGCAGCTTACTACCTCTAGTATTGTCCGCAGGATGGAGGGGTAAACAGACGAGGTGTCTATGAAATGAAAAATGAAAAATGAAAAATGAAGCGAAAGCAAAACACTCAACTTACAACCCACTCCATTTGATATTTCGGAAAATTTCCGCCGCGATTCAAAGACCGTGAGATTGAGATTCGGATTATTCCTCGTGAGTCCCAGAGCGAGCGTAACTCCCGCCAGACCTGCACCAACGATGGCGATCTCGAGGGGTCTTTCCGACGCCATAGCTCACAAGATTTCCCAAAGAACTGCCGAAGATGTATAAATCTTAGCTCTGGAATTTCAATCGTAAATCCAGGTGATATGTCGTAAATTCGGATAGTAATTCTCAGGAATTGGGGTTTGGTCGAGAAAGACAGCTTGTAGAATATTAGGAAAGAGGGGGGATAACTTTTCACCAATCCTAAAAAACACACACTTGCATATTTTTCTGGAGCTTGCATACCAGCAGATGACGTGCAAGCATTGGCCTTCCCCAGAAATCGATCAAAATCATACGAGAATACCCATAGAACATACGATCACCAGCGATGGCCCCATTTTGCGGATCTCGGGACGACGAATCCGATGTTTCCCGCCCCGGTGCGGCCCGCATATTGCCTCAAAGGGACAGGAACACATGTAAATAGCAACGGGGAATGTATTGAGAAGGATATTCACATGTCCAGGAGAACTTCGGGAGATATTGATTAGTTTTTGAAAAGCATCGAAGATTGGGGTAAAAATAAGTGTACTTAGCCTGTAGGTATGGTCCGAAACGAGAAAATTCTGTTACTGAACAGATCTGCTTGACTGGTCTGATATTGGATATCCCGGTATTATTACATTACCTAGCTGCATCAAAAGATTCTCGTCGTCACATCAATCATGAAGAATTTCCTCATCCTCCCATTCATCTTCCTCCGATTCTTCTTCGTCGGCGTCTTCGTCGTCTTCATCGTCCTCATCGTCCTCATCGTCCTCATCGTCTTCGTTGTCCTCATCACTTGTTTCGTCATCACCTTCATCGTCGCTATCCTCCATACTAGCAAATTGTCGTCTCTTAGCCAAATCTTCCAAGGCTTTCTTTTCTTCTTCAATCATGTCTTCGTCCAAAGTATCCCAATCCCACTCCTCACCTTGCTCCTTAAACGTCCTTGAGATCCTCGCTCTACGAGCAACTTTGTACGAGCCGTGGCTCCAATCCGCAATCATCGTAAACGCCTTCGACATGACCTGCATCATATCCATCTCCCCTCTTTGCATCTTGGCCTTCAACTCATCCGCATATTCCTTTTGACGACCAGCGAACTCGGCCACCGAGCGGTGATAATGTCTTTCTTCTCCATAGAACCGTGTAAACATTGCCTTCCAATCAAATGTGATCGTCCAATCTTCGTTATTGATTTCGAGGCCGGGAATGGGTGTATCGAAGAGCTCGCGATTGAGTTGTACCGTATGCCTGGGCAGGAAGACCGAATGATCCTCCATTGCCTCCCGCTGCCTCATCTTAACCTCATCACGGCACTCCTCATCTCCAGGATCTGTCTCAAATACCGCCTTCTCCCCATTCTCAATCAGACTATCGAAGCCGTACTCCAGAGCCAGGAAAGTTTTCATGCCATTGGGAGGTCGATAAAGGCCTACAAAGAATCAGTCATCAATAAACAACTGTCGGTCAGTATTAGAAAATTACCAAGATCCCATCGAATGTATGTCTTCCGCAGATACTTATCTCGAAACACATCTTCAACGGCTGTCTTGAAGGTTCTGCAGACAAAACGGTGGTTCATCCAGAGTTCACTGTGGTCCACTGGTGCCTCGGGGGATGATTCGGCAGACTTTTGAATGACGCGGATCCAGATCTCTGGGGGAATGGTAGCTGGTGTCATTTTGAGGGTTGATAGTATTGACTTGTTAAAGCTGGACGCGTTGCTATCTTCAAGTACACGCGCCGGGAATGTGGGGGTGGGGCGCCAAGGCTTTACCCCACCTCCCTACTATAAAATTCCCAACATGGTCAGCCGTTGAGTGATATATCTCATCCGAATTACTTCCGCCAACGAACAGATATTGCCGCCGTTCATTTCCTTAGGGGAAAAAAGCCCCAAGTCGAATTCAGTTTGATAAGAGTCGTTCCACAGTGTATCTTGACTCAGTCTTTTACTACAACATGTAACTAGACAAACATTGAGAACAAGGATAGACTCTATGTCCCTTACTCTAGCCTGTTAGCTGTTGCTGGCATTACATTATGTTAGTTACAGTATTGTTGAATGCGAGAATTGTACAAGTATAAAAGTACAGAAGTTTTAGACGACTTTCCTATTGTATTCCACAAACGTGATATAGATATCTACGACAAACTCTTCTAGAGTAGAAACGGTATTTAGTCAATTGGTTGCAATTCTGTTGCTAGAGGTAATTTTGGCTTTTGAGAATGAGAATTACTTTCACACGCCACAGCAGTAATACAGCTACAATTTTAAGACACTCATAAATGTTGTGAGTAGCTGAGCTCTGCAAAACCTCATTTCACTTACACCATTGGTGAGTTAGTAAGTAAGTCAAAAGCACTTTTACTTACACTCTATTTTGAACAATTACCCCAGCTTCTTAGTTATTCACATCCTCCAGATTACTTTATTTTATTCTTTGTGATTAAGCGAAAGGAGTAGATCTGAAAACATTCTAGTGAATCTTGGATTATCTTAATCCTTTAGAACAATTGAATCAGTTCTTTGAACTTACGAGACATAACTAGGTACGAGAAGAGAAAGGGGTTCTTACCTACTCTCCTAGTATAATTTTCCAGTATTATTAGTAAGAAATTGCGGTCTGATATAACTTCAAAATTTAACTCATTAGCCTTTCACAAGATATTGAGACCAGTAGACTAGTAAAAGTATAGATACTGTAGTCTTTGTCCCAGCCACTTGGATAGTAGACAGATTGATTTGGACGCAAGAGGGAATTCGACTTTGGCGACAGCATGTCAGGTTGATCAAAGAATTACGTCTGGCTAAGACTCGTATCTCGAGACTCTAGTAACTTCACTTTGGATTTTGTAACTATGTGATGCGCAATTAAGCAGCTTTTGGGCACGTAGGTAGGTATAGGTTCTTTGCGAGTTCTATACAAACGTCATCCTGTGGAGCCGAGTTATTCCCGAAGATCCGTCTCCGCGTCCACGCCACCTCGCGTGATTTTGGCGCAGGAGATTCAACTCAATTAAACGACCGCGACGCGTCAACACCTTCATTTCCAAACATTTACACAACCACTTCTTCCGGAGCAGAATGTTCAAGCCATTCAAGCCTCCGCTACGTAAGAGCGTGCAGAGTGTTCCAAAGCCAACTCCAGATATAGACCTCACCATTCCCGAATCTGACGACGAAGCGGAGTCCGCCTCCAAACCACCGTACAAAAAGAGACGGTTAATCCACATTGTAGACGATAGCCCACCTCCTGCCAAAGCTTCCACTTCATCTGCAGTCAATGCACCTCGAAAACCATTGCTGGTCGTCAAAAATGTGACCGAATCAAAGAAGGCTACTGAGGGAGGATTGGAGGGGTATTACATGGTATTATGGTGAGAGAAGTCCAGAGTGACATAGCTGGCAATGTCTGTTCTAACACAATACAGGCGGAAATTTACGACCAAGAAGAACAAAACCTGGGATGGCGATGGGGTTCTGGCAGTATACGGTGGTTACGCTCGACTGCAGGACATATCTGGACGAGATATGGGGAGGACTATGTACAACGAACCGCTGCTGCCAGGAAGTACGTTGAGTGTTGGGGGCAAGGATATCGAAATCGATTCTTCTATAACAAAAGCGGACTTTATGGCCGGGAAACCATTTCTGAAGGCTTCTTCGAAACATATGGATACTGTGGAGGCGGAAAATATCGTCTTGCCCAAACCCAAATTGCCAAAGCCTGAGAGTACTTTCAAACCGTTGAAGCCTTCAGTCATACCGGAAAAAAAGCTGGAAGTAAAAAAAGAAATCCCCTCGAAAAGCTTCTATGCCTCAACAAGCAAAGGTGCCGGAGTGGCGACGAATTTTAAAAATCCACTAATGAAAACGTCTGTCATGCCACAGAAGAAAGACGGACGTGCCACACCTCGCCACGATCCAGACGCACCCGGAGCGCTGGTGATGAAACGGCCAAAAAGTTGTCCAAAGGGAAAAGAAATCGTTGATGTGGTGCTAGACCCTTTCTTGGCACAGCATTTCCGCGACCACCAACGGGAAGGAGTTCAATTTCTCTACGAGTGTGTCATGGGAATGAAGGATTTTAATGGTCAGGGTGCTCTTCTGGCCGATGAAATGGGATTGGGAAAAACGCTGCAGACCATTGCCTTGATATGGACACTCCTCAAACAAAATCCTATTCATGGTCAGGGAGGTGTGATCAAGAAAGCATTGATTGTTTGTCCAGTCACTCTGATCACGAACTGGAAACAAGAATTTCAGAAGTGGTTGGGCAATGAGAGAATTGGCGTTCTGGTCGCTGATGACAAGAAAGTACGACTGACGGATTTCACACACGGTAAAAGCTATAGTGTTATAATAATAGGTTACGAAAAACTTCGCTCTGTTCAAGATGAAATGTCTAGAGGGGCAGGAATAGATCTTGTGGTGGCTGATGAGGGACATCGGCTTAAAACCGCCCAGAACAAATCAGCCCAGGCCATCAAATCCTTGAACACCGAAAGACGGATCATTCTATCTGGAACGCCCATGCAGAATGATCTGTCGGAGTTCTTCGAAATGGTTGATTTTGTTAATCCAGGACTATTGGGTAGTTATAAAACTTTCAAGAAAGAGTTCGAAGGACCTATCACCAAGAGTAGACAGCCGGATGCCTCTCAAAGAGATATTGAAAAAGGAAACGCGCGGGGCGAGGAACTTGCGGCACTTACTAAAGAGTTCATTTTACGACGAACTTCAGAAGTCATCGCGAAATACCTCCCACCCAAAACGGAATACGTACTATTCTGCAATCCTACTGAAGCTCAATTACAAGTCTATCAACATGTCTTACAAAGCTCAGTCTTTGGAAGTATGTTGGGAAACTCCGAATCGAGTTTGCAGCTTATCACCTTGCTGAAGAAGGTATGCAATTCGCCAAGCTTGCTTCTGAAATCGGATACAAATGTCCCCATGAATGCTAAGATGGCTGAACTGCTTGAGGCTATCCCGCCTGAATTGCTTCGCAGAGCCCCAGTCAAGTCGAGTAGTAAATTCCGAGTGCTCGATCAGTTGATCAAGTATCTGGCCAAGAATACTACCGAGAAGATAGTACTTGTATCAAACTATACAGCTACGCTTGATGTTCTCGGCGAACATCTCACTACTCTTGGCTTGCCATTCCTCCGACTCGATGGAAGTACACCAGCGTCGAGACGTCAAGATCTCGTCACCACATTCAACAAAACTCCTGCTTCGAAGAATTTCGCCTTTCTACTTTCTGCTAAATCTGGCGGTACGGGACTCAATCTCATTGGGGCTTCACGTCTTGTGCTTTTCGATGTCGATTGGAATCCTGCCGTCGATCAACAAGCCATGGCACGAATACACCGCGATGGTCAGAAGAGGCCTGTGAAGATCTACAGGTTTTTGATGGCTGGTGGGATGGATGAGAAGATTTATCAACGGCAAGTCACCAAGATGGGGCTTGCTGATAGTGTTGTTGATGGCAAGAAGAACGAGTCGAGTTTCTCACCCGAAGAGCTTCGCGATCTCTTCAGACTACAGATCAACGACGGTTGTCGGACTCACGATCTTCTTGGTTGTAATTGCATGGGACTCGGTGCAGAGCCTATTCCCCTTCCCATCGAACCAGAGTCCGATGAGGAGCAGGAAGACGATGCTGTGGAGATTGAGGATAGCGATGATGAATTACTCTTTCCAGTCAATCTATCGAGTAGCAAAATTGTTTCTGGCACGAAAGCAAACGTCTCCAAGATTGAACAGGATATCCTGGACGAGAAAAATAAGACGAAGGGTAAGAAGGGTATGCAAGCTTTGATGCAATATCAACATATCGATACCAAGATCTTCCGCGGCGAAACGGAAGATGTCTTTGGGTTTGAGAATGAGGATTTCAAGGATGTGAAGAAGATCCTTGGTGATGAGGCTCTGGTCGATATCTTGAAGGATGAGAGTTGTAAGATTAGCTTCGTTTTCGCTAAGAAGGCATAATGGGAAGGGGGGTGTTTGCATATTTGGCTTGGGAGCATGCCTGTGGCATTTACATTTTGGCGTTGGGGCATGTATATGATGTGATGACTTGCTCTTTTCTTTCTTTTGCATGGGGGCGCTGGAAGAAGCTGGGTTATAAGTCATGAGCTTTTCTGTTGTAAAGCGCTGCTAGATAGAGCTACATAGATAATGTTAATTACGGATACTAGTCTCATAATTAGAGCTTATTTGCCAGATGAAGATGTGTTTTTCTACTTGGTTACTAGCTTCTTGTTAAGTTCTATGTTTAAGTAGCTAAGTAACCTAGTCATTACTCTAACAATATTATTAGATGTTGTTATACAAAGCTTTAAGTAGAAAAACACAAGTGTCCAAGTATATATAGATTAATAAGAATTGAAATACAATGCTTTGTTACTTACTGGCTTACTCTAAAGTTTAATTCATTTATGTGGTTATCTTACTCTATAAGCTTAAGAGCTTTTGGAACAAGGTTTTTATAATTATAAACTAGAGATATAAAGTTTAAACTGCGTCGCTTATTTGTTAGGTCCTTCTTCGTAGCTCCTATGTACTTTGGTGACGTTCCTACTGTTCTAGCCGCCCTAATCACTCTGATCTAATGTTCTGCCATGGACAATGAAGTTCTTGGTACAAAGTACTGTACAAGATTATTTGTAGCAGTCTTGTGCCATAGATCTAAGGCCATGTCCTTTCAGGCCCGCCAAGTCGGCCACAGTTTGTTGCAACCAACCACAGTTTCGCCGACCCTGCGGCACTTATCCCTGCCAGCTTTTTGGTGACACAGTTAACCTTTACTTGCCAGGGTCTGAGAAGACACGATGCGATAAACTGCCCGCACCACGACTTTCTTTCTTTCGCACCTTCTCAACACCATTCCTCTCTCTTTATTTGTGTCAGAGGAGAGTATACGGAATCCCTCTGCGAGTTACTACTGAAGTCTTCCGCGAAGCTTCATCATCGTCAATTTCACAACAACCCCGCCTGCGCGCAGGTCTTTAATCGGACGGGTCTTCTAGACCAGACAATATCACCATGAGTGGTACCGACTACTCATACGATGAACAGGTATGCATGACGCGCTATAATTCAAGAGCGCAATCTTGTGCTAACTGATCAGGGGCAATTCTTTCCTGTCTTCATCCTCACCATCGTTGGCATTGTCACCCTTCCTTTGACGTACAGTGTCCTCAAGCCCAGCTCAGATCCAGGTGCCACCGCACCAAGAATCAAGTCAGACTACAAGCCAGAACATGGCGATCTCGTCGACAAGCAGAGAAAGGCTCAGCGGCGGAAGGATCGGAAATTGAAGCGCGCATTCACAGTGGTGGTGGGATGGTCGGTTATGGCGTTGATGGGATACCTGATTATGGTTACCGCACAAACGATACCCAAGATCTGGAACCCATATGACATTCTAGATATTTCAGAGGTACGCGAGATTTCTGCCACTCTGACCATTCATTACTAACTCACCAAACAGTCTGCGACGGAAAGACAGATCAAGTCACACTACAAGAAGCTATCTCTCAAATTCCATCCTGATAAGATTAGGCCAGATCCCGCCAAGAACGAGACTATGGAGTCCCTCAATAGCTACTTTGTTGAGCTCACAAAAGCATACAAAGCGCTCACTGATGAGGAAATTCGAAACAATTTCATTCAGTTTGGTCACCCGGATGGAAAGCAAAGCTACAGCATTGGTATTGCGCTCCCCAAGTTCATTATTACTGATGGAAATGGAAAATATGTCATTTTGGTGTACGCTGCCTTGTTGGGAGTTTTGCTGCCATACTTTGTGGGAAGCTGGTGGTACGGGACCCAAAGAATGTCTAAAGAAAAGGTCTTGATTGAGAGCGCAAACAATCTGTTCAGAGAGTACGAAGAAGGCATCACAGAGGGCGCAATTATCAGCGCTCTGAGTACTGGTGTGGAATTCGAAAAGATTCTCAAAGGCGATAAAGCGGAATCAGGACTTAACAAAGTGGAATCAAGAATCCTCGCTGAAGGTGCTGCATCAACTCACGCTGGTGGACTGGCTGAAAAGGATGTACAAAAGCTCGAGGATTTGGAAGGCGGCGTTAGAAGAAAAGCACTTGCATTATTGTGGGCATACCTTGGACGTGTCGACCTCGATGATGCAGCACTCGACCAAGCTAAGCTGGAAGTAGCTCCTATTGCTCACGCTCTCAATGGTTCATTCGGCGCTATCTCTCTGGCTTTCGGCGCAACGGCACCCATTCTATCTTCATACGCAACAGCCCAAAATCTCATGCAAGCCATTCCTCCCGGAGGTTCTCCGCTTCTACAACTTCCTCATATCACTGCAAAGATTGCTCGAGCAATTGAGGGCGATGCCAGAACCCACCTCACGCTACAAGAGTATATGAGTTTGCCTGAAGCCTATCGAAGAAAACTGTCAATTGGCCCGGGTCTTTTGACAGAATCTGAGTACGAAACCGCCGTCAAGGTTGCTAGACAATTGCCCCGCCTTCAAGTCGAAAAGGGATTTTTCAAGGTCACAGGAGAGAAATATATCATTCCAAGCTCACTGGTGTCAATGGTTGTTAAAGGTAGATTTATTCCTCCAGGAAGTGAAAATGTTCCAGCAGTCAACGAACTTGATTTGGAGGATATTGACCCAGAGGAGGATGATCTCGATGCCATTCTCGGACGTTCCAAAAAGCCAATCAAGGGAGAGAAGAAGGCCGCTGACAACAAGCCTGTTCAACCACCACTTTCTTTCGCACCATATTTCACCAAGGACTACTCTCCAAGATGGCACGTATTCTTGACCGACAGCAAGCAAGGAAAGGTTGCAGTTCCCCCATTCACATTCACGACTGTTGACAAGCCAATTTATGACGAATCCGGAAAGCCAACCTTCAACATGCAAACCCTCAAAGCTCAATTCCAAGCCCCACCACAAGCTGGTCATTACACCTTTGTCCTTCACGTGATCTGCGATTCTTATATTGGATTCGACACCAAGATGGAAGTCACATTGGTAGTAGATGATGCATCACAAGCTGAGGAGGCAGTTGAAGATGATATTAGCGAGCCAGACGAAGGTACGATCCAATTTCCCACCCCTTTGAAACAAGAACCATCAACTAACCAAAACACAGATTCCTTAGCAGGACAAATGCACGCGCTCAAGACCGGACAACCACCACCACCCAAGAAGAAGAAGGTAGCAGCAGCAGACGACTCATCGGAGGAGGAATCAGGCACGGACGAGGAAGTCGTGGATACCTCGGATACCAACACGGATACCTCTGATGAAGAATCATGATTGAGAAAATAAATTTAATAGGGGTCCTTCTTGATGACTTCTCGTTCTGCTTTCCACCTTTCACCTTTATCTTTTTCCCTAACTTTTTTCTGGCTTGGATCGCGAGGGTGCGTGCGTGCGTGTGTGCATTTTTCGGGGCGGAGGGGACATGAATATGTGTGAATTGTGTAAAATAACGGCATGGGCTGGGCGTTTTTTTTCTTATTTTTTCTTTTTTCTTTTTTTTTCTTTTTTACATTGTGCATAAGGGATGTATGTGTGTGGTGCACAGTTCAGTCCGGGTCCGTTTACTAGAAAGAAAGAATGAAAGAAAGAAAGAAAGTCTTCCAACTGCGTGGTGTTTTTTCGAAGATTTCGAATGATGCTTGTGTTGTGTTGTGGTGTATTGTGGTTTTTCTTGAGCTTGCTAGATTCTGAAGTCTGGAAAGATTGTGATGTTGTAGCGATCGTGATTTGATTGTGAAGTGTTGCGTATGTATGAATGGACGGATGGGGGATGGCTTTGTAGTTTCCTCCTACCGTACTCGTACAGTCCATTCTCCGGTTACATAGATATGCGTATACTGACAACAGTACTCGGTATCTCAGTCTTCACAGCCAACCAACATTTCCATTATCAACCCACCCACTAAGACGGAAAAAAGAAAGATAGAGGACGAAGAAGCAGCAGCAAAAAAAAAGAATTCCTATATAAAAAAGCCCCCTGTTCCAGGCAAAATAGTCGTCGTGTCAAAATAGTTGGGGAAAAAACACCCAGGACCTAAACACCCCCAAACGCCTCCCCACTCCACACAAACTTTTGTACAATTACTCTTCGTCACGGTACCATTCCACTCCCGCCTCCCTCCTTGGATTGCTCACTCGATGAGCCAAAAGAGAGAGAAAATCAACAAATCCGTATCCCGCAAACATCAATTTCCCTCCCTTCGATATGAGCACGACGTCCAAAGTACTCCTGACACACTTCTTCGATGAAGAGGTGGTCTGTGGAACTCCATACACTGTATAAATCAGTACATACTTCCCACGACTTTTTGGGGCTGGTAGGGAGGAGACTTACTCTAATCCCATGGCGGTAACATCATCGCTAGAGATGAAAACTGGAGGACCGTTGGAAGCGCTATCCTCGGAAGAGGGACTATGTCTTAAAGGCTGGTTCTCATCTTCTCGTTCGTCGTCCGAGTCTGTGGCATCTACGATGTCACTTAGTGTTGTGAGGATCTGGGTGGTGAGGCGGTGGAAGTAGGCGATGATGGCCATTTCCTGTGTTGCGTTGTTGTCTTCTTTGATGGATCGTCCGCCTAGGGAGGCGGTTGATTGAGATCTCGGTCTTGCTGTTTCCGGGTTGGGGGAGATGGCTAGGCCAGAGAGAAGGGCGCTATCAGATTCGGTTTCCTGCTCCGAGTGGACTCTTTGCTCGCCTGCGCTGGCCCACCACATGAATCCAGAGTAAGCGAGGGCTGCCCATGATTGTGGCTCGATGATGTCGTCTGTGTCTGGAATATCGAGAATAGACTCCTGGCTGACTACTAAGGTGCTTGACGATGTTGCGCGTCCACTATCCTCTTCAATTGCACTACCACGCCTCGCTGATGGGCTATCTGGTGGTGAAACATGCCGTGAAAGTCCCCATCGAAGAGCTGTATACCGACGTAGATCTCGCTGTGTGGCTCGCATTTCTATTCCCTGTGGAGATTCAATCTTTGGCCATACCTTTTCGGATGCATTCTCGGAATGCGGGGCAGGCATGGTAATTAGAACATCGTACAATGAACTTTTCATGGCCAAGATACTGTCTGTTGTACATGCTATCCATCCACATCCTGGTTCATCCCTCTGTTCGGATAAGGAGGATTCGGAAGTAGCTGCCGCCGCTTTGGCAGCTCGAAGGTCTTCCTCCAACAATGGGATATCGTGTACTCCAATCGAAAACAACGGTCGCAATCGTTGGGGAGGGGCAGTAGATGCCAGTAGGTCGCTCACGGCAAGTGGTATATTAGAAAGCACGGAAATATCGTACACTGCCATGATCATTAGTCTCATGTGGAAGTGAGTGACGTGTGCGAGAACTGACCAAAGTTACAGGTCTCTTGAACTGGTGCATGTGCTGTGATTAGGATTCGTTTCCGTAACAAGGCCGCTCGATGTATTGGGAATATCAGAGGTCCGAATATTTCTAGTAGATTGGGTAAACTCCATGCGGGGTGATATGCGGCCAGATGTTGGCCGGGTGGAAGGAGGGCAGCTCCGTCCGATGCAGAGCGATTTCTGTTATGCCCTCGCGGTTTTGATGGAGATGTTCGTATCGATTGGAACTTCACGCTCGTTGGAGTGTCTGCGATTGAATCCGTCTCGACGGCGGGCGAATATCCTTGTCCCTTGTTCTCTTCCCAGAACTCATCCAGTATCTCTGTTTTGGAACCGTCCTTGACCAGCACACTACATACGACTTTGAATCAGCATAAAACCCCGCAGAAACCAAAGCAAATATCGCACCTTGCCATTTCCTTCAACCTCTCGGCATGTTTCCAGCTGCGACCCAGTCTGCCATAACTCAAGGGCACCATCACCCCCACCGCAATCATGCGAGCATTTCGCGACTCCTCCGCGGCCGGCGCATTGATAAAAGCACTGAGTCCCGCCAGATTATCATGAACAAAGTAGATCAGATCCTCCTTGACGGTATGCAGACCCGATGGCAAACTCTTGTATTCCACCACTCCCTCCAACTCGACGCCCGGCAGCGATCGCTTCCATCCAATGGTGTAACCGGCCTTGATGTCGAAGTAGATCAGGAAGAGGGCCGAGATGGGAGGAAAGTCGGCGTGGGGGTGTTTGGGAGAGAGGTCGATGTTCAATGGCGGCCCTTGGCCTCTTCGAACGGCGGCCATCCTTAACTGGAATAATTATTCATTGGATTTGCGCAGAGGATGTGTCGGGTACGTCGTGTTCATGTTAGCGTCGCATCAAGGTGTATGAGTGGGGCGATGGGACAGTACCGCAGTACCGGAGATACCATACACCTAGGTATGTCTTGGCATTCCATGATTACCAGTGACAGAAACACTTCATTAACCTGACTCGAAAATTCACCTAATTAACTTTCTTTAACGAATGATTTAGGTAGCGAGATATTCTTGTTCTATAATAATTCTTCGCGAAGTTCAAGAGAATAGAATTTCAGTAAATACTTCTCGATATATATTATTCAAGATCTCAAGTAAACAAATCTTATACATCACCCACTAGGTAATCGTTTATATAGTCGATTATTAATAACAGAGTTAAGCTTTAACCTCAGGAAAATCAAGCACTTAATGCTTCTCCTAAACGCAGTGAAGAGAAAAGAAATCTACCTCTAGAAGTCTTTATCTTTGAATATTAAGCGAATACTCGGTAGAGAAAGTACAGGTTAGAACTCTCCGTAGGAACTAGATATAGAAGCGGGGTATCAAGGATAAAACAGGAGACTATTAGAATAAGCTGTATGAAAAGTGGATGGATAAAAAGAAGCTAGCTGAAGGGGGAACGGAGTACTCTAATATAGGAGCTCTCCTGTACTATGGATCCTTCTTAAATGAGACTAGCGTCTTCCCAACAAAGCTAGCGTGACTTATATGGATCCGTACTGAATGTATAGGGAGTCTCGCTAAGCAAGAGTCACATGCTAAACAACAACAAAGGGGTAAACTCCAGTACGTTCCGTAACACCAGGTTAGTATTTGTAGTCTTTAGATATTTTACATTTACCTTATAGACCTTATAGCCTCCTTTATTTGTTTGCTTTCATTTAGATGGCAAATCTGAAGTTCTCTGGCTACGAATTAACCTGTTACTATTCTTGAGTTAGTCCGCTCAGCGATTACTGTTAGTTTTAGCTTCTTAGTCCTACATACTAAATATAATTTTTATATATACATACATTATTCTGAAAGAATACTGGTGGCTAGCTATGAATATATGGTAGTGTTATAGACTGTCTTAGATAGTCCCATGTAACTTCCCCTCCTTTCTACCCTAAAACTTAAATATACCGATAATAATAGTAGATACAAAGTAAAATGAATAGCGAGCAAATATGTCAGAAGACTAGAAGGTTACTAAGAAAGTATTATAACTATGGACTGAAGATAAGGTGTATAGAGATGTCTATTTTCCCGTCCATGGTCCTCTTATCAAACTTAAGCGAGAGAGAATTCTAAGATTCTTTGAGAAATGAAATTCGCCGGGAGCATGAGAGGTAGATTAGTGATCCCTGATTACACAGGGGTACCAAAAGTTGATTCTTAACTTCAACTACATAGCATTAGAGTATATTCTTTACAAGGTAGTTATCCCTTCCGGACCCTTCTGACAAATTAGACAGCCTACATATTAGAGCTACCACACTCCCTCTTAGCTTGCTCCTTAGCTATTCATAGCTTATTCTACTAGATGCTTTATTCTACACATGAGATTTCTTGGACAAAATCTCGTATCTTCCCATCTTCTGCTATTCTCGCTTAAGAAGCTCCACCCTTATCTCACAACTTTCTATCTCTCGCTTCACTTGTTATGACGGTATCTCCCGGCCCTGTTATATTGATCATGTCCTTGTTTTGCTGTTTTATGGATACTTGGTGTCCATTTTCTACTTCAGTATGCCGGGATAGAGCCAATGTATAACAGCTTGTTCAAGGGGCTGATGGCACGTGTCTTAAAAGCCGAGAAGTTGAACACAATGATTGAAAGCGTCCAACTAGCAAATAAGACTCTCGCTAAATATTATATCTTTAGTCATATTAAGAATGATAGGAGAATCCATGCTGAAATTCAGAAGTGTCGAATGGTGCCATAATAGCCGCTCTGTTCACTCAGAATATTGTGCCTCAACATCGTCCCACTTTCCTGTAAAAATTGCCGTATTTCGACGTCTCTAGGCGTATTATGCTTCCTCTGTCTTACAGGCTAGTGCGAAATCTAGTGTATGGTATCTCCCGTCCGTTCCTTTCCTATCCACACTCCTTTCCGAGGCCTATCTAATAAAACCTTTAGGCTCTCCTATCCCTTCTCTTCCGAACTAATCAACGCTCCTTATCCTCACCAGGGTAGCGGATAGGAAAGGGTAGGAGTACTCCTGAGGCTAGGCATTGTAGGTTTTAGTAGGTCTGAAAGATAGGTCTGAAATATAGTAGAAATTACGGAGTACTCGAAGTAGGTAGATACCCTCCTAGGCTCCCACGTGCCTTCGTACTAATATAGATATAGGCTATACTGTACAAGTAGATTTTGCTTAAAACCAGTGGAAATTAGATACCTAGGACCTACCTTTCCACGTACCTTCGTACCGTAAAAAGACTGTCACTTGCGTAGTTAACCTTATTTCAGCCTCTCCTTTCAGTTCCTTTCCCGAGTACAGCATCTCCTTCTCCGCTCCTATCTAGTCGAATATTCTACTATCCTCTCCTTTGCTAGGCTAAATGCCTGGCTCTCCTACTCTATTCCTAGGGATTAGGATAGGAAAGAACGGGAGATACCATACACTGCCGAAATCCGTCCACGTACAGACACTCTAGATCACATTTGTAGTCTACACGATGTTGCTCCGCAATATCGTTTTAGTAGTAAAAATGAAAACAACCTCTAGAGGTTGTTTACGTCCTTAACATCGCACTAAGACAGCCCTTGAGCGAATGTTTATACCCCTATTCCTATATATCTGTATAACCTTTTTGTCTCTAGGCTGTTCCCTTCTTAGCTAGGCTTTCATATAATTAGGACATTTTTTATTAATTTTTATTATTTAATATTATAGACTAAAATAATAATTCCCTATTGATTAAACTATCTGATATAAGCTTACTATAGACAAATAGGGGTTTAGTGCCCTAATTAAGAGTATAAGAGCCTATAGCTACGGCGTACGTAGCCTAAAGTATAGTCCTCGCTTAAGACTTGGCTATTATAGATCTAGGTATAGACCAGGACCTACGGTATACGTATTAGCGTTCCCACTAGATGTTGAGGCACAATATTCTGAGTGAACAGAGCCTAAATAACGGACATTGCTTAATGTTATGATAACAAACTCATCTGTAAGCATAACTCTCGACGGGGCGCGTTCAGAGCTATTATTGTCGAAGCCGAGACTCTTCATATATTACAGAGACATAAAGTCGAGATCGGATCCCGTATCTGCTTACCCGATGAAATATTTCCATTAGCTCTGAATCCGAAAAAATCTAGAGGTGTTGTTATGATTGGTAAGAATCTATAATCTGTGCTATTATTATTACTAATATATTACGTTCGGCACTCGGAACTACATTCTATACCGTACCTGCCTTATAGAGTATTCTATTCCATCTATAATAAGGAGCTCAAACATATGTTATTCGATTTAGGGTAGTTAGTGTATACACAGAGTATACAACGTAGTTTCTGTCTCTTTAGCTTTCCTCCCTGTGATCCCGTCTGCCTACCTATATTGTATTAGAATCTGTATACTTGACATACTAGTAGTGAGTTGCAGTACTGTCATACTGGAGGCACGAGGCCTATACTAACCAAAATAGAAGTATTCTGTAGGCAGTGTCTAGAATTCAAAAGTTTCATAGATACTAGGTAGGCATTAATAATCACACGAAGGTACGGCATCCTGAATGTACTACTAAACCAGATGATCAAATCGCAAATCGCAAATCGCAAAAGCTATATATTTACTACTAGTATACTAGAGTGCCTATGCCCCCACACCCCTACTCTCGGTTAAACTTCGTAGCCTTGAAACTTTCACGTGTATACTCGCTACCCTCACAGTCGCACCCCCTCACAGTCGCACCCCCTCACAGTCGTACCCCCTTATAGTTGCACCACCGTATAGTCGTACCCCCTCGCCATTATACCCCCTCACTATCGTATAGGGGTTATGCCCTAGTATGTTATTTAGAAGAGAGAGAGAGAGAGAGAGAGAGAGAGAGAGNTGGCTAGGCTAGCACGTGTTACGCTAACAATTGTTTGCTACCTCTACCTAGTCGTATTTCCTCGCTCTCTCCCTCCTACTTTTCCCTTCTCTCTTTTTTATAATAGCGATAGTAAGTATATAATAGTAAGGACGTGTATATATATAGGCGTGAAAATATCTAGGTACGTGAAGTCTAAGGTTAGAGGTGTGAGGGTATAGGCACTCTAGTATAGGAGGCTATATCACCCAGCTTAACGTTTTTCATGAACTCCACTGTTTGGTATGTAATCACTTGTTGCACTTTTCAATATATACTAACTTCAGCAGAAAAAGATCCGCCATTGGATATTCAAAGATTATTATGTTCTTCCGAAGAATTATACGGAGGCTGAGTTAGAAGAGTGGCCGGCCCACATAAGTAAGTCGTCTGCCAGTAGATTCCATGGAACGAATGATAGCTGATCAGGATATAGACCACTGCATAGACATGCTCAGGGAATCTATCATGTGCCATGGCGACACCTCTTTAGTAACTTTTACCTGGATTGGGGACGGAAAACATCGGACTCCTACGCCGTGGGATCGAAGTTCTCACAAGTGCGTGAAATGGGACTCTCTTACTAGATGGACCAAGGAGCGCTCAGTCAATATTGAGACCCTAGGAATTTTGTTAGATGAGTAGGGAAGCTTGTACCCTAGAAATGAATAAGTATTGTTAGGGGTTTTAATCTCTATTATAAGACTATTTCATCGATTGTAAAACATAGCTATTGCTAATCGCATTTTTAATTATTAGCTTATTACTTTTACTATTAGGACGGATTTAAGTTTAGATTTATTTAAGTTCGAACAAGTACAATACGTCTATAAAGAGACCCTAGGCTTCGCTACGTGTTTTATTAGCTAATATTAACTTGTGAATACACCCTCCATCTTTCTGCCCATTTAACTACGTTAGTATAGTCCCTATATTTTCGCTCAAACCCCTAACCGGTAGATCCGCCTAGTTTCTAATTAATTCTCTTAATATGAATATATCTGCGGCACACTTTAGGGGTGTTAGGTATTACTTTGTTTAAATAGGTAACTAGTAAAAACGAAATAGAGACATACCATTAACGCTTGCCGCAGGTAGTCGAAACAGTGCCGGATAAGATAAGGGTTATTGTATACGTTAGCTACATTAATTACCACGTCCTTATTTTATAAGTTGTTTTATATCTTATATATCTTGTTTAATACTTAATAGTAGGCAAGTCTGATTCCGCTCTACTATAAAGTCAGCTACAATCCCCGCGTTATATACTTTCCTATTAACTTACAAGGTAGTATAGCTTATAAAAAACAGTAATACTACTAATATTCCCTTCGTACCTTAGGTAGGTAAAAAAGCCGCGACTACCTATATAGCTTAGATTTAGTACTTCGGTTAGAAAAAGGAGCTCTTACGTAGAAATATAGACATCTATATAGCTTTACTTATTTTAGATAGACTATTCGAGAACGTCTTATTATAATGCTATATTATCTTTGTCGGTATATCTATAGAAGTTTGTTACGTAAGATAGACTGTCTAAGATACTATATAATACTATATATCCTTAGCTAGTAACATATACTCTTTTAGATCCCTTATATAAAATACAAACTAATAATACTATCTCGTATTACCTTACTATTATAGTAAAACTAATACTAATTAGTATTACGTGTATAAATTAAAAGACTAGATTATATTCTATAATTCTTTATTAAATTTTATAGAAAATAAATAGAATTTTATATATAGACAACGTATCTATTAATACTATACTAGAGAGTTAAGGCCTATACTATTATTTTTAACTAAATAGCCTCTAGATTTCCTTAACTAGTCTAACTAGTAACCCCGAGAATTAGGCCNCGATACCTTTAAATATCGACTTTATAAACAGATTAATATAGCGACTAAAGGAGAATCTTTTATAAGTAAGTTAATACTACTACCTCCTATAAGACCGCTACTAGACCTAGATCCTAATCCTAGTATAAGTAATTAAACCCTTAAAGAGTATATAGAAGAAAGAGTATAGGACTATAAGAAAATACTAAAAGATAAAGAATAACTATTTAATATCTTTTATAATAACTTTAATAGATAAGATATAAATATATTTAAATCTATTAGAAAGAGGTCTTATATTAAGAATATATAGAAGATCCTGTTTAATAAAGATATTAAAATAAAAATACTAGAAAAAGGAGTAGGAAAACGTTATCTACTATCTCTATTACTATATAAACTCTTTTAATAAGAAGAATATAAGGATTATAGAGATAATAAGATAATAGATATTTAGAAAAAGGGTATAAGATTAAGGGAGGTAGTATTAAAATATAAGATACTAATAAACAAATTAAAAAGTTAACCTTAACTATAGAATTAACTATAAGAAAAAAAGAACTCTTAAGGAATTATACTACCTTTTAGTAAGAAAACTCTAAACTTATCTAAAAAGAGACTTTCTATATCTACTCTAACTTCTCTAAGACAAAAGTTTACGAACCTTAACTCTACTACTATAACTACAGCTCTAACTAAATAACCCGCCCTAGATCTAAATACTACTAGACTACTACTACTACTACTAAGGAACCTAGCTAGAAATAGTTAGGGTACTAGGGGAGGAGGTAGGTTTATAGGAGTTAGTAGAGGATTAGGCGGACCTAGGGGAGGAGCTAGTAGAGGTACTAGTAGAGGTACTAGTAGAGGCGGTATTATTATAAATATTATTATACTAATAATTAAAGTACTAGATAATATTAATAATATCTTTAATAATATATAATAAGTTAAAAGTTCTTTTAAAATAATAAATATATAAAAGTACTACTATAATAATAATATAAAATTTAAAGGAACTAGTAATAACTTCTTAGTTAAAGTATAAAAGTTCTATAATATTTATACTAGTACTATATTACTAATAGACGAATAGTTACTAGTATTCCTAGTAATACTT
>LT855409.1:3915604-3933424 GCA_900184765.1 Hymenoscyphus fraxineus
TTTTACTAGTATTTAGGGTATTTCTTTATATAACTAATAAAGAACTATCTATAGCTAATTATTTATAATATACTATTACTATACTAAAAGT
The DNA here is from genome assembly GCA_900184765.1 of Hymenoscyphus fraxineus. Lineage (NCBI taxonomy): Eukaryota > Fungi > Ascomycota > Leotiomycetes > Helotiales > Helotiaceae > Hymenoscyphus > Hymenoscyphus fraxineus. The sequence continues at coordinate 3,915,696 of LT855409.1, forward strand.
AATAAAAGGTCTTAGAAATCTTTATACTAAATAATAAGTAAAAGAAGTACTAAGAATAAGGAATAGTTCTTTAAATAGTAATATCTATAAGCTTCCTATAAGATATTTAGTAAGAGTATAGTAAGCTATAGCTAAATTAGGAAAGTAGACCGGGCCGTACAAGCTTATTAAAGTCGAAGGCGAAGATATAACTTTTAATAATAATAGAATAGAAACTACTATTTGCTCTACTTCGGTTAAACCTTTTTATAAAGATAATTCTAAGAGAGAAAATAACTAGGATTATTAGAACCTAGTATAAATACTACTAGAAGATAATAAATAAAAGTCTTAAAACCCTTAGCTAGAGTAACGCTAAGACTCTATAATTCTAAAAAGAAACCTTTAACCTTAACTATCTTTTATACTTAAACTATAATAATAAGTACTACTACTAAAGAGAGGTAAAGGATAACCTAGAAAATACCTACTACTATATATTATAGTATTTGTAGATAAGATTAACTCTAAATTATAGATCCTAGATTATAATAAATTATATACTTAAAATAGTAATAATACCTATATTCGGATAGTAAGAGTTAACCTATTAGAAAACGCTAATATTTACCTAGTATTTAAGAACGTTAAATTAATAAAAGAAGAGATAGTAGTAGATAACCTCGAGATTATAGGATTAACAAATAGACGAGCTATCGAAGCTATTAATAAGAGTAATATTCTATATAGTATATAAGTCTTTAATTCGAAATTTATCTAAGAACTAAGAAACAAGAGTACTTTATAAGAGTATATTAAGTTACGTTTAGTAATTTAAGTATAGGGTAATAAAGAGAAATCTTATATTCTTATAGAGTCTCTAACTATATAAAGAGTTAGCTAGTAACTAATTCTTATACTATTAACTATACTCGGCTTTAACGATTTTAGTATATATCTAAGAGATATTATATAAGCCTATACCTAGTCTCTTATAAAGCTAAATTAACGTTTTTATACTTAACTACCTTAAAACCTACCTTAACTATAATAGGATAGAAAAGTACTACTTATAAAGAAGCTATAGTATAGAGTTCTAGAGGTAGGTAATTACTAGTATAAGATATATTTTAAGTTTTATATAAACTAGTTAAAATATAAGATATTAACGTTTAACTCTTACTTATTATATACCTATAAAGATAAAGCTTTTAGTATTATTACTTTATAAACTAATAATACTTTAATCCTTATAAATAAGGACTTTACTTAATAAGAGGAAGACGAATTANCAATTATTAATTAACTACCTTATTAAGTTTAATAGCGGACTAATTACTATACTTACTAATAAATCTCTATTACTTATATAGTGTAAATAGGTAGAGTAACTAAAATAAATATAAGATAAACTCTTAGATTTATATAGTATATATAGTAAAATTTAAGAGAACCTAACCCTATAAAAGTAGTACGAATCCTAGCGAGCTTGTAGAGCGTATTTAGCTACTATATTATAACTAGAGGTAGTATTCGATCTCTCCTAGGTAGTATAAATAATAAACCTTTAGAAAGAGAATATTAACTTATTAAATAAATAATTAAAGTAGATAAAAGATAACGCTAACTAAAGGATTAATTATATTAAATTAGATTAAAAGATACTAAAACTTATTCTCTTTATAAATAGAGCCTTTATAAACCTAAAGGATCTTACTTTATAAATTAGATATATCCTAATCCTAAAGGATAAAGATAATAAAGTAAACCTTATCTACTAGAGTTCTACTAAATATAAATAAGTAATAAGGAGTATATTAACGTCCGAATTATACGCTTTAAGTAATAGATTCGATATAGTAATATCTATTAAAATAACAATCTATAAAATACTCCTTAACAATTTAATTCTACTCGAAGTTTATATAGATTCGAAGTTACTATATAATTACGTTATAAAACTTAGTATAACAAAGGAGAAGAGGCTTATAGTAGATCTTTTAGTACTACGAGAGGGATTTAAAAGACACGAAATTAACTATTTACTATAGATTAAGGTAAACTCGAACCTATTCGACGTAATAACTAAATCAAAGTATAATAATATACTTAAGTTGTTTATTAATATAAATATAGTCTATTATTTAGCTAATAAATAGGTAGAAAGGATAGTAAAAAAGGAAGTACTAGCTAAGGGAAAGGTAAATTAATAATAATAGGTTTTTATAGTTTTATTTTTATACTATTTTAATTATTTTAAAGAGGTGCTAGTATTAGTATATCTATAGAAGTTTATTACGTGAGACGGACTATCTAAGACACTATATAACACTATATATCCTTAGCTAGTAATATATACTCTTTTAGATCCCTTATACGAAATACAAACTAATAATACTATCCTATATTACCTTACTATTGTAGTGAAACCAACAGTCTTAATATAACCGGCTAGCTCTATAAGAAATAAGTAAGAGTTAATATTTAGAAAGGTTATAAGACGAAATTACCTAGTAGTAGGTCTGAAAATAGCGCCTTTAGTAGGTTTCTACCCCTAAGGAACCTAACTATAATCGATACTAAAATAATAATAAAAAGAAGTATTATATTAGAAGCTTTTAAGAAAATACAAGGTTTATTTTTAAAAGTAATAGATAAGAAGACGTTTAGTTCTTAGTTCTCGCTCTCTTAGAGATCGAGTTGTTTATAGTCCGCGCCTCTTCGGATAGTCCCGAGGTAATTTAACATTTTAGTTATCTAAAGAAGTCGATACAGTATTTAAATACTATATATAGGTATCTAGAAGGCCTAGGAAAATAAACTTGGCTTCGCTTCCTTCCTTAAGTAATAACTACTAACGTATACTTCGTTCTTTAGGCGCTACTTTTAAATAATAATCCGACTAGCCTTCCTAATTAGAAATGTCTATCACTCCCTAGTTGCTTAGTATAGCGGATAAATTAATAGCACCGTTTCTTATTGTACCCAGGTGTGCATCATCTGCCCTCACCGCCTATTTAAGATGTCCGCACCTTGTTCTTCGTGATTTATAGTTTTGATTCTGGGGTCTCGCTTATCCCCATGTTCTAAGAAATTTTGAAGGCTACATTTATCACGGATCCTGTAACGCGCTTAAATCTCTAGGTATTTCAGAGGCGACCATGAGTTCTACATACTCTCTACTAGGAAATGAAGACGTCGATAATATAAACTCAGATACGTTCTTAGCTAAGAAATTCTAGCGAAATAACAAGTAAGGTTATAGCTAGTAGTAGAGAGTAAATAGATCATAGACACTTATATACTCACTTCTTATAATTATATATACTTTTATATTCTTGATATTACTAAGATATTTTTAGTATTAAGACAGACGTAGTAAACACGCCTTAATTAAATGTAAGAGCAACCTCCGTCTCTAGGTAAATAGGAGAATAATTAATAGAGGCCTAGTACCGGTAAGAGAAGCCCTTCGTTACAAGAAAAAGGTGTTCTACTCTCTAGTAGACGAGAATCTATTTGCTAGACTACTAAGACAAGAGTTAGACGACGTATAGTACAATTTACTTAAAAGTACGTTAGATACGTAATCTACATAAAAAGAAAAGCTAAGGAGGAGTTAATTATACCCTGTCAGATATCTACATCCGAGTTTTAAAATAGGAGCTTAATAATATAGGAAGTTAAAGTTTAGAACTTTCAGATAGTACAGGTTACCTTTCTTTACTAGAAGTATATCATGATTTATATTACCTCGTAAACTTTTAGTTCTCTCCCTTAGTTTTTGTTACTAATATAAGGATAGAAACGGATTCGACATTTTATATATCGAGATTACTATCTTCCTAATATAACCGAGAAAGAACTTACATTCCGAACTTTTCATATAGGTACTAGCTATAACTAAAGGGATTCCAGACGCTTTTGCTAAATTGTTTTAACAGAGTACTGCCTTGAACACTTCCGAGAGCTTGTGATGTGTCGCGGAGACATAGCCCTGACAACATTTTACTATCGTTATCATGAACAAACAGCAAGTCTTCTTGCAGAACACGAATGCGTGAATTGGGATAAATTAGATGATTGGGCATCTACACGAGCTGTGGACGTTTCAATTCCCGGGTCTGTTGTCGCGGAATATGGGGAGGAGGTTCATGAAGCGAGATAGGGCCTTTAGTCTTAGACACCAGCTCGCAGTAACCTGTGCTCTGCTATTCATGAAGAGCTTCTTCAAAGGATGAGTAATCATACAAAATACATCAACATTGAGAATATTGTCCAAATTATCGTAAGCGAATGAATTACACGAGCTACTGTAAAACATCATGTGAACACTTACCATGGTACGGAGTGTCACTCAAAGCTGATGACTTGAAGTAATTAATTTCTCATAGGATACGCAACACAGTCCCTATCCTTGTTGCAGTAGGCCAGGATCTCAATTATTGCTTCTGGTTGCATGAGTGCCCGGTGGTGTTTTAAACACGCCGCAAGGCTAGCGAAGGCCCCGCGACTCCTGGCCCCCGGTGCCCAACAAGTCCAACTGCAGCATGCATAGCCTACCAACATATCACATGGTGTTTACGTCGGCCCTTCTCCGAGCTACCCACCCCGCTCGACGGAGGCATTACAGTTCTCAAGTGAAAGTTAGCTGGATTGTAGTTTCATTCCCTCACCGATATCAGTGGTAAACTATGGCCTTACCAACTCTGGTTTTGTCATTGAGGTCTGACCTGACTCCCCAAACAGAAATTCTCACCAATCCAGAAGACCCAGATTTCAAAAGTAGCATTGAAAGATGGTCCAATGAAGAAATTCAAACCCCTGGTGCAATATTCCGACCCGCAACGCAGGATGATGTTGTAAAATTAGTGAGTGAAATTACACGACAGCTCGATTAATCTCCAATAGGAAAAAGCAACTAAAGATATTTTAGGTTCAATTTGCGCATGCCAACTCTATTCCATTCGTACCTGCCAGCGGAGGCCACAGCCCTTGGTCAACGATCGGTAATCCAGGTTTTGTCATCGACCTTGGCCTCCTGAACTCAATCTCTATCGACTCGGATGCAGAATCCGTGACAATATCTGGAGCAGTATTAATTCAAGAATTGGCTAGTGCCTTGGAACAGGCTGGCAGATGTACTAGTACGTGGATATTCATTTCTCTTTTGTTATACCAAGTGCTGACTTGCTTAGCTCTTGGGAATGGCAATACGGTTGGAGTCATTCCTTACGTTTTAGGGGGCGGCACCAGTATCTTGACCGCAGTAACTGGATACGCGTGTGATCAAATACTCGCCGCCAAGATTGTGACCGCAAAAGGCGACATTGTTGACGTGAGTGCTAAGAATGAAGCCGATCTCTTCTGGGCCATCAAAGGTGCAGGCCAGTTCTTTGGCGTCGTCCTGGAAATAACTCTAAAAACTTTCCCATTCTCAATCTTGGGATCTGAGGATGGATCTCACTGGACTGGAGTCTGGATCTACCCCTTGGAAAGCGCAGAAAAGGTTTGTGCGGTTTTGGAGCCAATCATGCGAGACAAAAGCCATGGTACTGCAGGGCAGATCGGAGTCATGGCTCCTCCTCCATCATTTCAACCTGTTATTCTCGTTGGGATACATTTTTTGGGAAACCAGGAGGATGCCCCAGCTGTGTATCAAGCACTGAATGATTTAGGACCAATGATGGCATCGGCTTCAACGCCAAAATTCTCCGAATATCGCCAAGCTCAGGATTATGCTTGTGTCAAGGGGGATCTTAAAAGCTTTAGCTTAGTAGGCGTTGAAGAATTCAAACCCACAAACTTTATGAAAGTCGTTGAGCTATTCAAAGAGTTGCTGGATACTTGTCCTGACGCTGGTGGCTCAATGTATCTGCTTGAATGGCACACAGGAACATCAAAACCAGTACATGAAGACTCAGCGTTTAGTTTTCAAGACGTTCACATGTGGATGTAAGCTTCTCTTTTGATTTTTGGGAATTAAGGTTCTTTTCTAACAGGTTCACTATTTAGGAACACTTTCTCTTGGTATCATCAGCCAGAGAACAGAGGAACGGTTATGGACTTTGATCTTCGGGCACTCGCAGCTATGCGAGTTGGTCAAAAAGAAGCTGATTACGTCGACTATCCAAATTGTAACCGCACTGCTCCCGTGGCCCAGCGATTCCGTGGAACTGAAAGGCTGGCAAAGCTGAAAATGCTGAAGCAGAAGTGGGATCCCCAAGGCGTTTTTACACGAGAGTTTTTGTGATAACTTGGCCTGGAGACAATCTTGTATTCGCTTAATCCAATTTCTTTCCATATTCCTTCGAAAGTGATGAGCAGACTTGTGCGCCGAAACTTTTTCATCAATGATTACCGTTTTTTTATTTGACCAAATAATAGGTCGCATACTTCTTCATCCCAAATCAATCGATTATCGATATATGTCGACTTTAGGGGGCAAGTGGCTGGGCCGGGGGCCTCTTCTTTGCATACTTATTTGCTTTGCTTTACTTTCTTTTTTGTGCTTTGCTTTGCTTTGCTTTGCTCATGCGGAGCAAGTGCAAGGCGGCCTTTGCATACTTCTCTCCTCCTCCTCCTCCTCCTCCTCCTCCTCCTCCTCCTCCTNGTCTTCGAAAGGCTCCAGGGCTGGAGATAACGGAACCTTCAAAGAATCGTCATGGTTTACCAGACATTCCAATCTTAACAGGGAGGAACCAAGAAATTAAATGAGAATTGGTCTTGTTGAAATGGCCCAATGGGCATGTGACTCAATTCGATATAAGATAAACCTGGAAAACATGGAGAGTGATTGAATCCCGCCGAATATTCATCAGAACCACTTAACAAATAGTTAAAATGCACCACGATGTACTACCAATACTAACTAGTAACGCCGAAGCATGGTTTGCTTGAGGTCAAGGATTCCAAACCAACCTCCAACATCCGGACCAAAGGAATTCGCAATATTCATCGCTTCATACTTTCACCCTTCACTATTTTTGCAGTCTTCAGGCAACGGAACTCAGTGTCCATTGACACAGCGATGGCATAAAGTCACATTGGACCGCAAATTCCGAGCTGACAAATGTTATATTTATCTTTTAACATTATATTAAGTTTTCTCTCCAACCCCTCCTTACCACCATATCCACCTACTCACTCCTCCCCTTCTCCCACCCCCTAACAACTGTCCCATCCACCAATACCTCCCTCCGTTCCACCCATCTAAATCCGCCTAACCACGGTCTCACAACCCTCCACAAAAACCAATACGCAACACCCGCTAACAACACGGCAATCCCCACAATAGGATACAACCAATATGGCAAGCTGTTATCGCCCTTCCCATTAGGCGGCTTGATGAATGGATCAACGAGTAAGAAAACTTGGGAGGCTAGAAAGAAGAGTGCGATTGCGAGAGGACACTTGAAGGGTCGAGCTGGGGAGCCGAGTTTGTAAGCGGGAAGGTAGCGGTAGAGGAGGAGACCAACAACGACGAGGGTGTTCATAATCGAGGTCGGGTAGCCTTCTACATCTAAGATGAAGGACTGGGCTTCGTTAGCTGAGCTTCTTGGCTTTTGGAAGAAGAAAGCTGCTTATAAGATCTAGTAATGAGAGTCGAGCAGACTTCCTGTTTATTATCGAAAAGAAAGAAAAGTACTCACATAAGCATCACCCCTCGGCACCCCAACGATCACGATAAAACTCGGGATGAAATGCAACAATAATCCGGCACCAGGCGCACCATTTGGCCAGCTACTTGCCCAGAAGCTTCCCCATGGTAGCACACCTTCTTTCGCTAGTTCTTGGTTTACTCGTGACTGTGTGAATGTCACTGTGAGTACGTTGCCGAGAGCCGAGAGAGCGACAAAGATGGATACTATTCTTCGCCCAACGGGACCGAAGACTTTTCCGACGAAATAGGCGGCTACTGTTGTGCCGGATTTGGCGATTTCTGTTGGGGTTGCCACCGCGAAGTACTTGGGGGCTCTTTTAGTGACATGTTCAAAGCTTCAAAATATCCTTAGAGAAAGACTAGTCTCGTGGGAGGAAGGAATGTGGTTTCATCACAGGCAAACAAAAGCAGAGAGATACTTACAGCAACATTCGCAAGCAAATACAGCACAGCACAGATTCCCAATCCAAGAGGACCCGCAATCTTCAGAGTCCTGACCGGTCTCTTAACCTCGTTCAAAACATACGCCGCATTGTTCCACCCAGAATAAGAATTGAGCACCTTGAACATAGCCGTCGCATAAGGACCACTAGAAGCAACACTTCCTTTGAACGAGTCACGAAAGCTCGCTCCGGGATCAGGAACGCTCTTTACACCACCTCCCAGCACCACAAACCCAGTAAACACAATAAACAGCAAGATAAAAATCTTGCCACTACTCAGAACATTCATCAATGCCACTCCCGCCTTGGGAAACCATGTATGCAAAATAGTAACGAAAGTGATAACACCAATGGCTATCCCTCTCTGTCTCCACTCTGATACCGTAGCTCCTGCTGCGACTAGAATGTTCTCTGCGAATATGATGCACCCCGCGGCAGTGAATCCTAGTAGCACGGCTTGCGTGGAGAAGATTATAGTGATGAGGAGTTTCGGTTTTCGGTACACGGCTTCGAGGTAGACTTTCTCTCCTCCTGAGCGAGGAAACATGCAACCAAATTCGAGCCAGACGAAGAGGCCGCAGAAGGCGACTAGAGCTCCGACTGTCCAGAGAATAAGGGCTGCCCCTACAGAGCCGACGGAGGCGACTATTGAGCTAGGTGTAGAGAATATTCCGGTCCCTATTATGCGACCTATTCTTTTGAGGGGTCAGAGCCGTTTACGAAAGTTTTACACGAAAATTTTGGGATTTTGTATCGGGAAATGGAAGACAAGGGAGGCAGTTGTACATCAAAAAGGTGGTACTGAGTAATCCTAGATGCCGACCCATCCCTCCTTGGGTATCTTCCTCGAAAGTTAATTCCCCTTGGGGAGGCTCTTCCATAACCCCTTCATCCTGCTGGGCCACGTTAATTGCAGGAGTTGAATCTTTCGGTTCAAAATTTGGTGATTCGAGGTGCGGATTCTGCTGGGGGTTTTTATTTTGCTGGAAGAGCGACTTGATTCGAGATGTGACTGCCATGTTTGCGAACGTTCACGATTAAGAGGGGATACTTTTTCAGATTGGACACCGACGGGGGAGGGGAAGTTATACATTTTCGAGAACAGATTTGGATATAAGAAATCAGAAATGACGCGTTTACACTAGAGAATCGCGGAATGGTTTGAATTCCGACTTGCACCTGAGCAGTTTGGCGCAACGTTTTAGTACCACTTGGTACAACTTCTAGATAAGACATCCCTCGATCTCGCAATCAGCAAGAAAGCGATTCGGGTGGAATAACCCAAGAGTTGATGGATCAAAGGAGAGTAATCGAGACGAGCGAAGGATTGTATGTAAGCAAGAGCCTAGCAAGTTGACTGTACACGAGTCTAGAAGCAATATTTAACTTGATCCCTTGGAAATGCCTTTGAGGTTGAGCAAACGGGCAAATGTCAAATGGAAGCCGTCGGCTACATTCGTGAAAGCGTGTTATTAGTCTAGTGCATGATCGTGCTGGTGCAAGCGACTACTTTGGTATGATGCTAACAGCGTTAGCCTGGTTTGAGGAAGACGGAGAAATACTGTAGATGACTTACGAAGTTTGGCATACACCACAAATTACTAACAGGCTCGTATTACGAGGTCTATATCAGGTATCACGGAAACCGTTGTCATGAGAGGGGAAAAGGCAGCAACAACCATGCAGCTGACTCTAGCCGAATAAAACAATCCGTGATCAAGCAAAAGTTTTCTGAAAGACGACAACATGTTAGAATATCCTAGGGCATAGAATCCAAAAACGGACGCCTAACGATGCTAATCTGGTACAGTACCATATTTATTCAGCGCGGGATGATGTTTCGAACGAGCAAAAAAAGCCTTATGCGATGGCTGATGTACAGTAATATGGTTCCGCAGTTCTAAAAGAATGTAGAATAATGACCAAAGCAAGGCAGACTGAAGAGCATTGAAAAGAGAGATGAAGGAAGAGGTGACGTTAACTTGAAACTCTCCAGTGAGGTAAATACAGTAGCTTATTCACAAACCCGGTACAGTCCATCACTCCCGACTTGGCAGTGTAGATCTCCCGATATACGCTGTCCCAAGCATGAAAAAAGTTGAAGTCTAGTGGGTTGACATGGACTTTTCAGTGGAATAAAAAACTCCATTAAGTTTTAACGTTTGTTGCACTTGGGAAAAAGTAGGCGCATACGTACAATATAGGAATTCATTTCCGCGATGTTTATGGACCGAGTGGATTTACATTTCCCTTTCAATACCACAAAACGCGGAGGTGGACTTGTTTCCCCGCTTCCCATAGAGTTGTCCGGCTCCTGCTGCCAATCTCTATTTCAAAACGCCGGGCTGTCTCCCTCAAGATGTTGTTCTCGATGCATCGGCCCCTCTCTATTACTGTATCACCTTCACCCCACATGGAGCTTCTCCGTCGTCGTCACCGTCACCATCGGTCTTGATGAACGAAACCCAACAACGGTCTAGCAGCTGTTCTCCAGACGAACGTCAATATCAGATGAACAGGGAGTAAAAGTCCGAAGCATGAAAAACGGAAAAATAAACCATTAACTTTGAAAGGCCAAACCCTGAACCGCAATGAACATTTTGCCAATTGACCAAAATAACAAGATACATCGTTCCTCGCGCCCAGCTTGCTGTTTATACCCTTTCCAACTCGCCTGCTCGTACTGCTCGGGCTCGTGGAGGTCGGGACCACCAGAGACGATGGAATACGTGCTCCAGACGTAATCTCGCTGAACACAGCCGCATTTGACCCTATCACCATTCACTGGGTTGGGATACCGTTGATCCCTCAGAGACCAGCGGAACCACTCTTCGTACAATTACAGTACCCTTGGGGAATCCTTGGAGTGAGCGTTTGTCACGCTGTCAGATATACAAAGTAATTGCTCTTACCACCCCTCGACTTTGGAAGGGAACTGTACGTAAGCCACCAGGAACATGAGAGCTTACGTACAGGTCAACGGATGAGCCTCTTCTTGATGTTTTGTTTAACTTGACGCCGCAATCCCGAAACGCCCCTAATCTTCCCGCGTAAGCCACATCACGAATTGTTTTCTTGGTTTTTGTCGTCTCCTATCCTCTTTGCGACTCGTTGAACTTTGCATTATTTTTCAAGATTGTTCAAAGCTTGTGTTCAGTTCTTCTTTTTTTGGCTTCATATAATTCCGCTCACACCAATCAAGGGACTCCGTAGCGGAAGTTTCATGTTGAGCTCCCCCAATCTTTCCCCGCTACGTACTGTGATCGCCCTATGCACAACCACTCTCAAGCCCATCTTTCCATCGTTTGCTAGAGAATACGCGGCACCTTTTTTTCGGTTACAGGTATTCTCCGTTTTTTTTCTTCATCGCGGCTTCAATCCTGGGGGAGATTGTTTCGACTGTGCCGTGAAAGGATTGGCGCGATGTTGGTCCCTTCTTCCAAACGAGCCTCCTGATTGGTTCGTCCACCGAGGATTCAACCCCTGACCCCCAGGGAGCTCCTCGTCATGCTAACCGAGAGGACTGGGAAGACTCACGATACAGGGAAATCCAGAATCCTCACTCAATTCTGGTGCTGAGATCATGATCCGCTGCAGGGTCTCTACTATCTGATGGGGGCTTGGATCAACTTCATCTGAGCTTCTCGTTGCAGGGTTATAAAATAACCACTCGTTATCCAGATCCATGCCCCGCTTCCTATGGCTCCTGTGCCCAGCTATTCTAGGCCACATTCATTACTTTTGATTATAAGACTCGGCGAGCTTTCCAGTAATCTATTTTCTCCAGCAGCATTGTGCATCTCACTCTCTTTGGTTCTCTTTCCAGGTTTTCAGTCTTTTCACTCTTTTCCCCACTGTCTTTTTCAAGAAACTTCGCCAGTCGACTTTTTTTCATCCACTCACTCGTTGATCGCGTTATTTGGAAACTTTCACTTCAAAAATAACCGAACAACACTCACACTCGTTCAAGATGAAGGGAGCCTATCTTTGGTCGCTTGCTTTGGCAGCTGCTGGTACCGTGCAGGGAGAGGGAAAGGTCCCAGATTCGCAACAAGTTCGTACAGCTTATGACTACGAGGTCATGACATCTGAGTTACTCTATACTCGTACCATCCCAAGATACGTTACCTTGACCAACAATCAAGGCAAGCCAACAGCCAGTAAGTCATTAGTGTATTCACCTCAAAAACAAAATTCTAATTGTGTAGCTATCGTTACCAGTAGTGCTGAAGTATCCGCTGGAAACTCCACAAAGACTTCTAGCGTACCGAAGACTACTTTGACCTACGCGGTACCCATGACTGTATCTCAGGTCACTTCCACTATCGTCGAAACTATCACATCTTGTTCAGGCAATCCAGGTTGCACCAATGGTCAAGTCGTGACCAAAGTAACTATCTCTACCACAACTTGCCCTGTTACTCAAACCGGAGATACCACAGTTTCGGCGACAAGCACACAAACTGTCCATGTGAGTTCATTGTTCTGCTTATGAAATCCCCTAATTGACGTTTCGTAGCCTGTTCCATATCATACTGGAGTGCCAGTAAATTATACCCATCCCAATGCAAGCGTTTCACAAAACTCCGGAGTCACTGCCACCAGCAAGCCAATTCTCTTGCCAACTGGATACCCCAGCAAGCCATCAAGCCACACTCCGGTCCATAACATCTCTTCAAGCACCGTTTCTCAAAACTCCGGTGCGACCGGCTCTAGCAGACCCTTAACCCCATATGGAACCGGAATTGTCGCTAAGCCATTGATTCCGTCTGGTAGCATCGTTCCATCAGGTGGACTCAACGTCCCTACCTATGCTCAAGGCCCATCCTCCAACAACACTGTGACCAGCAAGCCTTCCACTACTTCCAAACAAGCTTCTATCACCCCTCGACCAAGCTATGTCCCATCTGGTTCGGGAACTCCCCCTCTTGCAAGCTACCCAGCTCCTGGTCCTTATGCCAACACCACTAAAGTTCCTATGACCACCTCGACCGTATACACCACCAAAATCGGTACAGTTACCAAGTGCCCGCCTACTGTGACTAACTGCCCAGTCGGTGCCGTGACCACTCAGACTATGTAAGCAATCTTCTATTCTTCCCTTGATTCAACAGAGGGAAGGATATATGCTAATTTGACGTAGTGCCTTGTATACAACCATCTGCCCAGTATCTGAAGCCCAACCTACCCCGAGCAAAATCGTTTCAACCAAGTATGAGGTATCTACTCCAGCTTCTGGCGGCCCAGCCATCACCCGTACCTCAGTAATCACTCTCCCATACCCAGGAGCAACTTCAGGGTCTGAAAACAGCGGTAACAACGGCACACCATACGGATCACCACCAAAGGGCAATGGCGGTATTGTTTCAACCAAAATTCATACATCTACCCCAGCAGCCGGTGGTCCACCCATTACCATTACCTCAGTGATTACCCTCCCATACCCAGGAGCAACTTCAGTCTCTGGGAACAGCGGTAACAACGGCACACCATACGGATCACCACCAAACGAATCATCACCAGACCTCACAACCGTCATCTCCGTCAGTAGTCCTCCAGGCGGAGTTCCAACAACCATCACCTCAATCCGCACAGCCACCAGAACCAAATTACAGACCGTTACTGACATCAAAACTGCCGTTATCCCCAAACCAACCCCCGGTGGAAACCCCGAAGGAGGTGTCTGCCCTGACGTACCATCCGTCACAGACGCCGGAGCCTTCCCAGTCAACGGTATCCCATACAAATCCGGTGCGAAGATCACCATGGATGGAATGGTCTACGTTATGCCTGCCAATGCCACTGGAATCATCAAGGCTATGGGATACGCACCTGTCGCTTCGGTAGCTGCGTCTTCTTCCCCCGCTAGAAACTATACTAGACCCGGAGCCACTGGTACAGGATCCTTGAGACCTTATGGTACTGGTTCCGTTCGAGTCGCTAGCACTGGATCCTTGAAACCTTATCTCGTTGATCCAGTTAGACCCACTGGCACAGGAACTTTGAGACCTTATGTCACTGGTCCCGCTAGAGCTGCTGGCACCGGAGCTGGGACACCTTACTAGAGAGTTTCTAATTCGCTACTGAATGATCTGGTTTTCCTGTATCAGTCTTGATGAATTCCCTTCTTCTGTCACCTTCTTCTTCTGTTGATCATTACATTCTCCATCGACAAAGACACTTTGTATAGGGATCCTGGCGTACTTTTCTCCCTTTTGTTTTCTGATATCTTTGGGACTAGCTAGTCTAGACAGACCGACATGGTCTGGTATAGCTGGGCTGGTTATGAGCGGAAATGAGAGTGAGATGAATAGGTCATGCCCTTCCATCCACTTGAGGATCATTGCGGCGGCGTTTCGGGGGTTGAGTTGCTTGATGTGGGGGAAGGGGGAGTTGGGTATATAGAGCCCAGGATAGCTAGCAAGTTTAGATGTCTAGGCGATTTTTCAATGGATTCTATGCTCCTTGGCAGATTTGAATTTTGGTCTTTTTCTCAATGTGTAATGTTAGACTCGTAGTGAAAGCTTTAGATGAAAAAGAGAAAGTAACATTATACGGTAATTAACTAAGATACCCCCATAAATATCATAAATATCTGAGAGAACCCTAAAATAATTCGCTTGTAACCAAGATACCCCTTGAATCCAGGGGTACTCTATCTCAGCTCCCGACGTCGTACAAGCCCACAACCCACCCCCAAGCAGCCAATCAACACCTCGCGTAGCCCTCGCCCCACAAAACTCGCAAAACAACATTGATATCTCGAAATACCACAACTCGCGCTGCGCTGGCAACGAAAGCTCCAAGTAAATCCATGGTGGTAGAAGGGCGGGCGAATGTAAATGTAGTTAATAGATGATTTATCGAGGTGTTGTCTACAAATAGTTTAAAGGTAAGGTATACCTAGTAATAGTTTAAAGGTAAGGTATACCTAGTAATAGTTTATAGGTAAGGTAAGGTTGTCTACAAATAGTTTATAGGTAGAGTAAGGTTCCGTCGCCCCTATCGTAGATCCTTGGGATCTCCTCTCTCACGTGCCAGCGATGGAAGATATCCACGTAGCTCTAGTAACTAGGTACTCCCTTCCCAAGTAACATCTAGAGCATAGCAATTCCAGTGGGTGTGTGAGACTCAGACTTGGAAGGTGTATATGTATTAGAAATAAGCAATTCTACACGTCCTTCGGGACACTTTGGTACAACTGGCACAAATACATTCATTCAAACAACATTCTCTCTGGTGAACCTCGCAGGGAGGCATCCCTAGCTTCTATGCGAATATGCACTTTCAACTTTCGACTTTTCAATCACTCATTCGATCACAAAATTCAATTCAAATCATCATCATCGGTTTTTCGAGTTCTCGGTTCAATTCTACGGTCCGCGGAACAAGGTTATCTTCGGCGCAATCGTCCGACATTTATCATTCATATTCTAAGCTAGAAGGAAGGAGCGGTGGCAGTTGTAATTCCAATCATCATCATCGGTAGCTGCGGGGTTCAAGTCCTCAGACACCAGACTTTCGAGTAGGCACTATTGGGCAGCTCGTCGTACGACGGGTTTATGTGTAGGGAAATCTCTACGCATCTGCAGCATGGGGATTAAGGAATGGTAGAATGGTAGTTTAGGGAGATTCGCGGGGGCTCATCTTGTGAAAGGGAGTAGTGGGAGTGTGAGACTCAGAATTGGAAGGTGTATATGTATTAGAAATAAGCAGTTTGCAGACGTCCTTCGGGACACTTGGTACAATGGACATCAAATCAATCAATCAAATCATCTCTCTTCTATTCCAGCCTCCACGGCAGTAGCCCTCAAAGAGCCAGCGGAGCGTGTAGGTGTAGCAAGGAGTATTATTATTATCACGTTACAGTCTTAATTACCAGGGAGAAAAGTACAACCACAACCATCAAAACTAGTAACCTGCCCTTAGTATGTGTATCCATAAGCACCAATTCCCACCAGCGCCAACACCACGACAGTTTCCTCCTATCAATTTAGACGCGCCCTGGTCAAGCGTCAGACCGCTCGGTTGTGTGTACATGTAAGTTCTCCTTGAAGCTGAAAGGATGTGAGTACTAATTATAGCTGGGAAGGAAAGATTATAGTATATCTTTTTTTTTCGGTGTTTCTTTTTCGGTGTTTCTTTTTGGGGGGGTTGGTTGTTTTAGGATTGGAGAAGTTCTTTGTTTTCTACGGAAAGTCTGGAGTGAATTCGCCACAGAGTAGCAGTGTACGATCGACAAGACTCTGCGTTCCTTGGTACTATACTCTGCTGCTTGTGTTGTCATGACCACACATCTTCCCAAAATGAGAAACTGTTGGTATTTCTTTTGCATCTCGGTATTACCTAGTGGACTTGCGTGCTAATTTATACTATGAGCTTTCTTACGTCCTGAATCACAGTCTACTCACTCGCTCGCTAGACAGGTATATAATGGTAATAGTAACTACTTTATAAACCCCCTCACTCTAGAACCCACAGAAGGAAGCAAGTCTACAAACTACAATACCCAAACACTCCAATTTCGCCGCCTGCACATGACAATACTCTGAAATATCTTCATAAGCTAGTCAATTCCATTCCGTAGACTATAAACTCCTTCCTGCCTCGCTTCGGAGCCTATAGAAGGAAGAAGCAAATACAAGACCATCGTCGAAACCCAAGCCACGGAATCAACAAGCTATCTAGACAAGATTCGAGCGTCAAGTATGGGAACCTATATAGTATAGTATCGCATGTCGTTCCACTTCATCGCCCAACCATCGAACCAGCAGCTCCTATACTCGAACTCACAATTTCACAAACAAACAAACAAGCAAACCACCTATCTCCCCCAGATCAGCTTACCAAGAAAACAAATCCATCACCACCTCCAACCCCAACCCACACTCTCCCTCATTCCCACCTACCAAACCATCTCCCTCTATTCGCAGAAACTCATCTCATCACCCACATCATGCACATAAAAACCCCAGAAAAAGGGAACCAGGAAGCGAACGAACAACTCTGAGGAAAGGGGTGAGGGTTTGAAATATTCAAATAGGGTTATAACTTATTAATAGTATTTATTTCCACCCTTGTCCTAAACCCTCGCATCTAGATATCACCTTAATACTTTCCACGCACTCACACACACCTACTCACAAAAGAAGGACGCTACATTCCACAGCTAATAATAACTAACACCAATCACCAATCACCAAGTATATAATCTCATATCCCATATCCCATATCCCATATCCCATATCCCATATCCCATATCCCATATCCCATATCCCATATCCCATATCCCATATCTCAACTCTACTCTCAGATGTAAATATTTACAACACACTAACACACCAACTCGCGTACAGTACCAAACTACCAAACTACCTACATCACACGTAACACAAACATAAACATAATCAATATCAAAACCCAAACTCACTTCGTGAAGACGATATTTTGATATTCGAATTTCTATTCAAAATCGAATTCAAAGAATTCAAGAATACGGTATTCATTCATAAAGCTCTACTAACCCACAGACCATTAACCTATTAACCTATTAACCTATTAACCTATTAACCTATTAACCTATTAACCTATTAACCTATTAACCTATTAACCTATTAACCTATTAACCTATTAACCTATTAACC
>LT855409.1:3934617-3973648 GCA_900184765.1 Hymenoscyphus fraxineus
ATGGGAGGGAGAGAAGATAAAAAGTGGTTCATAAACCCCTATCTACCAGCACTAGCTAATCTCGCTGCCTTGAACCGACTCATCTTCTTCGGACCCCCTTCCTCCTCGGTAAAAGGTACAATTTCACTCTCATCCTCTTTCATAAACCCACCCTCGCGTTGAATCATGCGATTTCGCATCTTGTGGTACTCGGTAGCTACTTCCTGATGTAGGAGTTGGGGGTCCCATTCATCTGGTTCCGTAGCTGAGGCATCGAGTGGGATATCGTGTTCAACGATTTCGGGGGCGAGGATTTTGCCTTCGGGTCCCGTTGGGACACTGCGGATGGGTTGCTCTATATGTTCTGCTTGGTTTGGGATTGGGAATTGCTGGTTGGGAGACATTGTATTGGCAGATATTGAGTTGGCAGCTCGTGCAGCTCGCTCTTGGGCGAAGCGGGAGGGCTTTTTGGGTGCCGTGGGCAGAGATGGTTGGGAACTTGGGGTTCGCTCTATGACATTGCCTACAGGGGCCGTCTTTGGAGTTTGACGAGTTGGAGGTGGTGGGGGGTCTGAATTGATATCAATCTCCTCGGAAAATCTAACGGCTTTCTTTGGGGAAGTGCCCAGGCTAGCAGCTGACTGGCTGGTGTTGCTATTCGACTCGGTATCATCTCCTTTGATGGTAATGCGTCCAATGCCTTCCTTCACAAATTCTACGTTGCTGGATTCCTCCTTGACATCTCTCATATTCTTAATCCCAAGCTTGGCTTCCAAGGCGAGCATTTGTTGTCTGATTTCATCATTGACCACTCGACCGGTAGAACGCCCATACTCGTCTTCGTCGTCAGTATCGCTGATCTCGTCATCGTACTCATCTTGACTCCAGTCGCTGCCCTCTTCAAGTTCCAACTCTGCCACTACAGCACCGACCTCTGACAAACTGTATTGTATCATATCTTGTCGAAGAGCTGCATCCTCTGGACTCTCGTTTGTAGGAATGATTGGAGGCTCTGAGGGCCTGCCCTGGTTTTGTTTTGCAATGCTCATGATTTGTTCTATTCTTTCTGCTGTTTGAGATTTCTTCTCGTCAGGGCCTGTTTTTGTGTCGGGCGCAAACTTGACGCCCTTCTTCGCAGATTTTGGTGTTTTGGGTGGCTCTACAGCCTTTTCTTCCTGTTCTTCCTTTCCTTCATTTTCTTCTTGCTTTGCGCTTGAAGTTTCCGGCACCGGCAATGAGCCTTCCGGTATATCTTTCACGCCGGCTTTCTTCAAAACTTCAAGAAGCTGCGGCTTCGAGCTTCCGGGCGTAGAGGTGTGACTCGAAATAATATTTCCTTCCTCATCAAGCTCCTCCACGATCTCGGTCAATGGCAGGCCTTCTTCGTTCCGCACATCGGGGGTGCTGATGATGGTCGCTGATAACAACTTCTTCTCGGCCGTCTCAATCTGCCTTTGAATGGAGAAAACGTTCTGTTCGCAATAGTCCAGCCGTCGATCGAGGAGATTCACGATTCGCGCCGACGTTCGTGGGGTATTACTGGTACTGCCCAGAAGCTCAGCCATCTCTTTCTGATTGACAAGCTCACCCTCATAATTGCGAGCAATCTCTAGCAACTGGGTGGCATCCGGTGCGGGGTTGACGGCTAAGATTTCTTCTTTCAAGCCTTCGTACTCTGCCTCCCAAGTCTGCCAGTGTCGCAGTGACTTGCGCAACTCCTCGACATTTTCCTCGAGTCGTTTGCGGTGACGCTCCAGATCAAGAAAACTATCCTTGATCGCTTGCGCCATGTTGTTGGTGGTTGGAGGTGGTGGACCACAGGCAGAGTCGTAGAAAATTATGGATAGGTATGCATGCGGTATGGAGCACCAGGGAGGAGAGTGCCAGTGAGTGCCACGAGTGCTCAGGGGGTCAGGACGGCAGTACGGAGCCGGAGCCGAAGGTACTGCAAGACTCGGGATGTCGGCGAAAACGGCCGATAGCCCGATGGAAGGAGTTGAGGTTCAAATTGTCTTGGCATCAGCAAGGATTCACTGGCACGCGACGGCAACCTTATTTGGTCGCGTCTGGAAATAAACACAGACACACCCAATTCTTCCTTCCATCTTTCTCTCCACTCACCACTTTCACCTCACGATCTCACCACCACCACCGGCCCTTTCGCAACATCGTCAATTGCAGCAGAATGAAGAGCATCTAATTACGCAGCAAGTCTCCCTCCAAATCGAATACCGAATATCATCGCACTGCATCGCATTCCCTCGGACCGCAGCTTTGGCGTTGCCAATCTAAAAGTAAACAATCGAGCCCCCCCACCACCACCAACCACCACGGCCCGGTCCACGCACAAAGTTTATAAGAAACAGAAACACTATCGCCTCAATAACTGCATACAATTCCCAAGTACGTGGCCTTGATATTCACGCGATCACGTCTTCATATCAACTACCTTTCGAATTGTCACTAACCGCCGATAAAGTCGCGTCCTTGGAAATGGCAGCCAGGCACTCTGGCGCCCGAATGGATCGCGAAAAGAATCGTCCCTACTCTTTCCACTCTCCCGCCTCCTCAACAGGCTCTAATCATGGTACGGTCAGCACCGACACTACCAGAGATACCACGTTCGATCCTCGTCGCGACGATGCCGAGATGTCAACATTGCCCATAGTCAGCGCAGGTCTCGCAAAAAAGCTACCAGCACTTCGTGAAACGGCAAGCAAATACGATCGCTTCAAACGAGTATCTCCGCAGCACACATGGGATATCAATACATCACAAATAGGCAAAGCTTTTCCAGAGTTTTCAGACGCGGAAAATAGCCAGAGTCTATCTCTCGAGACGTCGCGAGCGGCGCCGGCAGTAAAATCCTTCTCTCAACAAAACAATCGCAAGTCCTCAAACATTCACGTCGTAGAGACGGTTGAGTTACGGAAACAAACGCGTTCGCCAAAACAGTCTTCACCATATATCTCCAATGCCAGCAGACTCGCAAATCTGCAAGCACAGGTCACAGAGGATTCCGAGAATTCGTTCATGAACCTTTCTGTGAGAAGGCCTGCGAGTGCTGTCTATCCAGAAAAACAGGCCTTACCAGCCATGCAAACCACTGAGACTTCTGATATTTCATTCATGGGCGCTACGGCAAAACAGTCCTCAAATGCCGCCTTCCCCGCCAAATACAACCTGCCCGGCTTAAACAATCGACCCGTTCCTGCTGCTTCTAATGTTTCGTCAAAGAGGCATCGCTTTGATCAACACCCGACTCCTGCTGTTCTTTCCAAGACCAAATTCAATGAGCAATCATCTCCATGCCCCACGAGCGAAAAGAGCCAGTCGAGAATACGCGCATTTTCCAACAATTTTGATACCCAAACTACACAAACCACGAACACTGGTGCTGCTGCAACCTCTGCTGCAGCTACAGCCACGACAAATCCAACCAGTCAATCATTTTTCTTTCCTGGTACCCCTGGTCATAATGCCAGCGCATCTGGAAACACCCTCACCAACGGGTTGCCCAACTTTACTCAAAATGGCAAAGCTCACGATCGCAATATGCTAAAGGCTTCCTTGCATAACGCAAATTATGGCCCGGTTGACTCCATTGTTGTACCGGACGATGAAGAAGATATCTACCAACTCATTGATGCTTTGAAAAAGAGAATATTCCGCTCAGAATCTCAAAAAGAGAGCTTTGAGAGTCAAATCACAACCCAACAACAACAAATTGAACGCCAACAAAGTGAAATATCGCAGCTGAAGGCAGCGAATGGTCTCTTGCAGAAGACGCATACTGAGCTAGAACAACGCGCAGTCTCTCTCCAAGGGCTCAATATGGATCTTGAACGAGAGTTGGCAATGACGATGAAACACGTGGGTTCCCTCGAGAAAGAGAACAAGTATATGGCTCAAATTGAGCAGCAATACCAACAAGCGATACAAGAGAAAAAGATCCTAAGCCGCCAGCACAGCGATATTGTGATGAAGGAAAGTCAATACATTGCTGAAATTGAACAGTACCATCAGCAATCAACTATCTTGCGTCGTCAGAACAGCGACCTTGTGCAGAAATTCAATAGGATCAAGGAGGAAAACGAGGAGCTTCGCCAAACCGCACAGGGAATCAAGAAACAACCTACAGCTTCAACCGAGAAACCCACAAATATCGGTGAAGATGCACGTAACAACTTTGATGTATCACCAAATGTAAAGCAATACCATCCGAGTGCTCTGAAGGCCCAACTGGACGCAGCAGCCGCGCAGAAGGACGCCACACACCATACCAATATTTCTGTCACTCGACACACGAACGTCTCTCACCATTCCAATGTTTCGCGCAATATAACTCGCCATACTACGCAAATGTCTGGAATTTCGGTTGGCGACTTTACACAGCCTACAATGGGCACGAGGACGAATGGTGATGCACCAGCTGTGACTAGAAGGGTGGATGCAGATATGATGGAAGATGTTGACGTTGAGGGAGATGACGTCGAGATCACAGGCTCTGCATTTATTCTTCCCGACATCAAAAACAGCTATATCGAGGAAGCAACTGCCCGACCTTCAGAACTTCCTGCAGACGCTTTAAGGAGACTCAAGAAGAATGCACAATCAACTCTAGATTCCTTGGTAGAGGAACACAACGCTCTTTTCACGTCTTATTCTAATCTCGATCCTTCGATGCAACGAAGAAATCACCGGCGCCATGAGGAGGGACTAAAGAAACTTACGGACCGCATCCAGAAGGTCAAGGAAGAGCTCTACTCTTTAGAAGATGTCAAACACGGAGTCAAATAGGAGAGAACAATCGGCACTGGCTTTTGGTAGCAATCATAAAGTGAATCATTCTTCGCCATCCCAAGTTTCAAGGCATGCATTTTGGGTTGGAGTTTTGGTCTGTGTACGTTTCGACAGACAGAAAGATAGTTATCTACCTGCAACGGTTCTTGTTGGTGTTGGCCTCGGAGTCACTTGGAGATATGCGATTCGCTGGCGTTTTTGGTTTGGATTTTAGTCCGAGGTGAAATAGATTGTATTGCAGAACAGGACAGGCGAGAATGAAGTACTGTCGCCACGGAGGTTCTTCTCTCTGGGTACTAGTGTCGGAAAACGTGGAAAACGTGGGTTCCGAGATGGCGTTTTGATTTGGGTAATCGCAAAGGAATTTTCAATGTATGGAGTATTGGGATCCCAGCCGGATTTTCGCTGGATATTCACTCAAGAGCGCGCAGGACTGGAATGGCGTTTGCTTTTTTTGCCCCTATCTTAGTGCGGGCTTTATATTATCTGGGAATGACCGTTGGGGTCTTGTTGTTGTTTATACTTGGAAGTGCAGTAGCAATCAAACCATTTTCTCGTCCGATTTTCGCTTGTTGCCTACCTTGCATTGACATAGGTTGGGCATAGATTGGGTACTGGTACTGTATTTTCGGTGTGCAATTCGCCATGATTAGCGCCGGTAGAGCAAAGTTTGGGTGTCTAGCTTCTTAGCAGAGTTTACGAAATGACTACAGGCGCGATAAGGCGCATAAGCATAAATCGCTTGCTTGCGGTGGTGGGTGGACTGAGCATGGGACAGGGGGTGGGTAGATGGAGATGTAAGTACGATTAAGTAAATTGGCAGACGTCTTTGGGGGGACTTAGTACTATTAGTACGGATTTATTCATCCAATCCTGATTCCTCTTCCAGACCTATCGCCGTAGAAGAATCAGGATTGGAATCATTGGATGAATGACTTCGTGCTAATGTTTTGTACTAAAGTCTCCCCAAGGACGTCTGCAAGCTTGCCTACTGTAATAGTACATATAACCACGACCCTGTTCCTAGTTCCAACTACCCACCCACTCTGGACGAGGGAAGATGAAATCATCCTCGCCGGTCCAAACTCAATGGATGGGTGGATGGGGGTGTGGTATGTGGTATGCGTCCTGGTAGATTACATAAGATGCTTCTTTGCCGTGATAGCCGGGTTTTTCGGGTTCTGGGGTTTGGTACTGTAGTTGATGGTAAGTATGATGTCTCTGGTGGGGTTTTGGTCTTGGTCTGATGTTTTGGGGCTGTCAGGTACGAGGCTCTTCGGGTCCTGAAAAAACGTCGGACTTTATACCTTGCACACCCTTTACTTAAAAACTGATTATAAATGCTACCTAAATTATAAAGGCATACAAAATTTATTAGCTAACTCAGAATTAAGTAAACTATTATTATAGTAGTTCTTGAGTATTTTCCTTACCTTATTATTACATAGCGCTGTGTGGTTACTGAAAGAGAGCTCTTTTTTACAGGGGGAAACTCCGACGTTTTTTCAGGACCCGAAGAGCGAGGTTCGGGTAGGGTAGCGAGGCGGTTGGTGGTAAGTGTTTGGGTATACGAGCGAGCGCGTCATTTTGTCTGGTCGTTGAGCTGGTAGAGGTACTAGGAGGTACTATGTCCCGTCCTGGAGGAGATGGTGCTGTTGGTGGATTGTTGACGAGTTACTTACTGTAGGATCCTATGTTTGCGCCTGGGGGTACTTTTATCTCAGGCGTATCTATTTTAAGCTTTCTAAGATGAAGTGGTGAGTTTGATAGGCCTATCAAACCCCCGCAGGAGGTAATTTTACAATGGATTCTCCTAGCGTGAAGAAATACGGAGGTACTAGGTACAGTGGTAAGTGGTCTTCCTGGCTTGCAAATATGGCGAGGTGCAATTGAATTGACTTTTCCAAGTGCAGTCGGGCTCTTTCGAAGGTTCTACTGGAAACGTGCTATATCTCAGATTATTCCCGACGGGCTAGACGCTACAGAGAGATGCATTTTTATAGGGATCATCCTCTGTTTGGTATCGCTGGGAC
Organism: Hymenoscyphus fraxineus; assembly: GCA_900184765.1. Taxonomy (NCBI): domain Eukaryota; kingdom Fungi; phylum Ascomycota; class Leotiomycetes; order Helotiales; family Helotiaceae; genus Hymenoscyphus; species Hymenoscyphus fraxineus. Next base: position 3,941,433 of record LT855409.1, read on the forward strand.
CCTTTGGGTGTGAGGAAAGGAGGAGTGACCTCGAGGTTTACCTCTTACGGCGGTGTGTATAACTAGCGTTACAAACGCGGGGAGCCGAGAACATTAAGAAAGTATGTACTTGTACGAGATCAGGAACTTAGGAATACAAGCACCTAACGCGATACATCATTACAGCGGTGTGTATAACTAGCGTTACAAAGTCGATTTCATGGACACTAAAAAAAAAAGTACAAACAGGGAATTAGAAAAGAGCTTACCTTATATTACAGTATATAACAACTACGCTTCTAGATCTTTAGCACTTCTATAGGATAGTACTTTAGCGTATTATACGTAAGTACATCGACTTTTTATATGCTCTAGACAGGTTACTATTTAATAATTCAAGAAGGGGTAGAAAGTCGCTTTTTCATGTCGGTCGCACACTAAGCTTAAGGCTAACGCCGCCATCCTACTTCACGGTCGGAGGAATTAACATTTCAGCCCTTTTCAGATTATAATAAGAAAAGGGCTAAAAATAACATAAAAAGTCAAGACACTTATATAGAACAGACTCAAGTACCATCCTCAAAAGTACTCAAGCCCTAGAAGCGTGGCTGTTAATAATATAAGGTGAGCTCTTTTCTAATCCCACGTTTACGAGTACACTTTTGTTTTTGGTGTTCATGAAATCGAGTTTGGAACGCTAGTTACTGGTACTCTACTCGGTATGCACACCGCTGCATCGCGTCACCAAGCTACGCGAATATAGTTTTTTAGTTTTTTAGGGCACCGTTCCGGTACGGGTGGTCCCCTACACTTCTGGCGAAGGTTTCTGGATGGATGCATCCCATCAATGCCCTTACAGCGTCATTCCCGCACAGTGCGGCCGAGTTGAGATGTTTAAATTTCGCCCTTACTTTGCCTTTTTGAGGCTTGCGGGAGGAGATAAGCTGGGTTGGGGAGGAGATATATATACCGAGTCTGTTGCCTGATTGAGTGGGGTGTTTTTGTGTTGGGTATTTGTACAGTTTGGTACTGACCATCCGCTACTATACCTCCTGCTCTACAGTAATTATACCTGAATACAAAGGACCGGATCGTGTAAAGTTTAGTTCCTGGGTTGGTGTGTACCCCTTTGTGTTTACCCCTCTGCGACTGCCGCTGACTATTTTTACAGGCAAGGTCCCCCAATTGGTGTTATTCCATAATGGCGCTTGAAAAGTTGAAATCCTCTTCGTCTAGGCCCTCGGGCGAGGTGGGTAAGGTGGGGGAGGAGATCATTCAGAATGGGTACGAGGAGGGGTCGTGGAAGGAAAAGGAGAAGAAGTTGGCGAGGAAGATTGATCGCAATATTATCCCTCTGACAATGTTGCTGTATATGTTTAGTTTCTTGGATCGAGGTGAGTTGGTTGATCTGATATCTGAGGATGAGATGACGGGGAAAGGAGCTAATTGGTGTGATAGTCAATATTGGGAATGCGAAGTTGTATGGTCTGCAGCAGGATCTGGGGTTGGTGGGGAATCAGTATCAGATTGCTGTTTCGATTTTGTTTGTTACTTATTGTGTAAGTTTCTTCCCATCCTACGAAGAGGGCGTTGATCCAGTTATTCTTTGCTGTTGTTTTGAGTTGAGATGACATGATAGCTAATTACCTTATGATATTATAGTTAAGTGAAGTCCCCGCGAATCTGATGTTTAAAAAAGCCACGCCGCGTGTCTATTTCCTTGTCATCTCCCTGGCGTGGGGTGGTATCGCAACAGTCACCGGCGCCGTGCAGAATTTTGCAGGACTGGTTGCCGTGAGACTCCTCATGGGTTTGTTTGAGGGGGGTTTGATCCCGGCTCTTGTCACATATCTTACGCTCTTTTATACTCGGAAACAACTTGCCTTGAGGGTTGGATACCTCTTGTCTACATCGGCCTTCGCTGGGGCTGTGGGGGGTATGCTTTCATATGCCATTGGATATATGGAAGGGGTCGCGGGTCTTAGGGCGTGGCGTTGGTTGATGATTATTGAAGGTAAGTAATCTTACATGCTATCATATCATCTTTGATGACGTGTTTATGGTTATGCCGGTTCACTTTACTGACATTTTATATTATAGGTCTCCCAGGTATCTTCCTTGGAGTTGCAGCATACTTTGTATTCCCAAACAGTCCTGATGTTGCAAAGTTTCTGTCAGCAGAAGAGCGCGCATTCTTGGTGGAGGCCAAAATGAGAGAGGTGGGTCAAACTACCTCGGGGCAGGAGTTCCATTGGAAAGATGTCAAGGAAGGTGTAAGGGATTGGCAAATTTGGCTGCTGGGATTTTGTCAGTTTTGTAATGATCTTATGCTGTATGGGTTCAGTACCTTTCTTCCGAGTATCATCAAAGGGACTGGTACTTGGACATCACTTCAAGCTCGTAAGTCTTGCCTGTTACCTTCGCTTCCTCATTCACATCTCTTCGAATGGCCCTTTGGTTTTCATTCCATCACTACCTTCTAGCTCTACATTTCTAACCCACCTCCCAGAAGCCCTAACCGTCCCCGTCTACGCCGCTGGAACCATCGTCTTCCTCGTCATAGCCTACATAAGCGACCGCCAACACCGCCGCGGGCCCTACGCCTCAATCTTCGCCATGGTATCAGTCGCAGGATTCTGCATGCTCATCGCCAGCACCACCTCGGCCCTCTCCTACGCCGGATGCTTCGTAGTCGTCATGGGGATGTACGTCACGGTCGGACTACCCGTCGCGTGGCTGGGAGGCAACAAACCACGCTACAGCAAGCGAGCGTTCGCCATCGCGACGCAAGTCACGATGGGCAATATCGCGGGGATCGTGTCGCCGTTTCTGTTCCAGGATCGCGATGCGCCTCGCTATACTATGGGGTATGGGGTGATTATTGGGGCGTCGACGATGGCTGCGGGGCTCTTTGCGGGGTTGTCGTTTTATTATAAGGTGGTGAATAGGCGGAGGAGGGAGGGGAGGGAGGATTACAAGGTGGCGGGGATGAGTGAGGAGGAGATTGCGGAGTTGGGGGATAGGAGTCCGAGGTATGTTTATGCGCTTTGAGAGGGCATTGGGATTGGGATTTTGGAGTTGGTGGTTTTTGCTTGGGTTTTGGGATGGGATTGGTCTTATGTCTAGGGGTTTGGGAATTTGGGAACTTGGAATTTGGGAATTTGGGAATTTGGGAATTTGGGAATATGGGAATATGGGAATTGGGGAACTTGGGATGGTTTGACTGGAATTTGTATGATAGGAATAAAAGAACTTGATGTTTATGCGGGATAGACTGTATAAGTTCTTTACTGTTTTTCACCGTCTAGACTGAGGTATTCATATGGTGTTTGGGGTAGTTAGTTAACTACTCGTACCAAGTTTTAATCACGGAGCAATGGCGGAAAAGTTCATAGTTCATTCTCATATTTCACACATCAGGGGTTATCAAAGTCCTATCTATTCCCCTCTAACGCCTACTCTCCTACCATCATACAAAAACCAAAACAATCCATACTTCAACTCAAAGAAATCTATAATCAACCATCCCACTCATCCCAACTTTTCAAAAGCAACAACCCTTCCCTTCCACCGTGTAAAGCACCTCCTTGTCTTCATTATTAAAGTCCAATTGAGCTAAGTAAGATCCTGCGACACAAAACTCTCGTACACGATAAAAGGTACCTATATCTCAATATATCTGAGAAATCGATAGTCTAGGGAATTCACAGTTCTGACTACGAGAGCCCCTTTCATTTCTACTAGTACTAAGGAATGTGTAATTAGCTATTGTTAGGAGTGAGTTCTTGATCCTGTGCTGATATCTACAGAGGACTATATCGGGATATTCTAAGTTTGGACAAAATATAGTTTATGGATATGTTCGTTTATGGTGAGGTTTTTCTCTTGATTTTGATTTTGGAATTTGGAATTTGGAATTTGGAAAGATGGGTGGGAAGTTTTTGGGGGTTGGGAATGGGAGATTAAGTGAAGTTTTGAAGTGGTTTTAGATGAGTGGGTGTTTTGTGGTTATATGTTAGGGGTCGGTAGATGGATTTTTTCTTTATTAATGTTGGGATTTTGGAGGGGGTGTGGTTGTTATTTGTGGATAATTATGTAGTTAGATAGACTCGTGCGTTTTTGTTGTTTTATTAGATAGAAATATCACTTAAATACCACTTAGTTATTTATTACTATAACTAATGAAAAATCATATCTAATAGGTAGTGTTTCTTTCAAGAGAGTATTATTATAGTAACGTTCCGCCGCCCCTTTCTACCTCGCCATTTAGATGCCCGCTTAATAGCTAATAAGTAATATATAAATATACAAGTATATACTTTGAAATCCTAGATTCTAAAGCCTTATTCTTAAAAGGTACTACTCTTAATCGAAGAACCTATAGAATAAAGAAGAGGTTAATACTAAATACTAAATCTTACTTAATACTAGACTATTTACTATANCTCGAATATATATAGCCTTATTAGTAGAAATAGAATTTATACTACCTCCCCTATATATAATATATCCCCACTTTACACAAAATAAACTTTTATTTAGGGTAAGAGGGAAAGGGGATAGTAACAAGTACATGTATTAATAAACTTGATTCTAGTACGAGCAGATATCTCGAAACTACTAGATTTAAATCTCGACAGTCGTCGAAAGATAAATAGGTAGTATATAGGTAATATTTCTACATACAAGAAATTAGTTAATTCGTAACTTAGTCTTTATAAATTAGCTGGGTGCTAGAATAGGCTATAAATGCTATATACGAGTAATAGTTAATAATAGTAACTAATTCAGATAGAGATTATATTAAACACCTAGTGTCTGCACAAAGATCTCTGGCTTTTCTAGCTCTTCAACACATTTGAGACTATACCACCGTAGAAAATTAAGTAGCATAGTGAATTACATGGTCATGAGTTACCTCCGCATAGCCCCTCAGTTTGTCCAGGTGTGGCACGTGACTGGTAGTACCCCTCCATGCAGGTGCTTATCTAGCCTTGTTGCCGCTTTCATTCCACATCCCTCCAACTCAACCCGTTCACAGATGGCGATGTCACGATGGCGCCAATACGAAGGTACTTGCGCATTACTAAATATTCTGTGCTGGAATGCCGCATCTATGTCGAGAATCCGGCCCTAGCTGAGAGTTGGCTGTTGAATTCGAGAAACCCGGTACTGCCTCGCGTTATCGAAAGCGTTCGACCTTTGGTATTGCCCAAACTTCGCGAGGAAAACGAGCGCAGCAGAGCAAAGGGAGGAAGGAAGAAGGGGGTCAAGGATGTTGTTGCTGGGGGTATGCTTCGGACCTCCTCGAATCATGGCTGCGCTGACTGTATAGAGGATTTTGAGGTGTCCATTTTCTTGACCGAAATGAGTACTCGGCATTCCCTTCTTACCAAACATAAGCACTTTCGGGAGACGAAGCCAAAGCAGTTGATCTCGAATTCGCAGAAATTGACCGGAAATAGTAACGATGATGCGATTGAGGTGGACGATATACCACCGATACAAAGGGAGGATAGTGAAGACGATGGCTTGGATGCGCTTCACGAAATACCCTTGGTAGCTGAGGCTGACGCAGATTCTCTATTTGTGGGTGAGGATGTTGGCCCGCGAACGTCGAAACGTTCGAGGGCCTCCATCCAGAGCGATTCGCAACCAGAATCCCTTTCCGAGTCGGAACCATCCACAAAACGGAGGAAGGACACGGAAAACGATAGCGCCGAGTTCGCTGACGATAAGAAGAAAATGGCTATGGATGTATCGTATGAAGGCTTTTCTATTTACGGGAGAGTGCTCTGCTTAGTCGTTAAGCGGAAGGACAACAAGGGCAAGCGACCAGCAACAGACGGTTCTCACGCAATGATGGAAGAATGGATTACGGCCACACAGATGCCCCCACCAGATGATGGTTGACATGCTGGCGCATTTCGGCAGATTGGAGTCGCAACTTCTTCAGTTGCCAGCTCACTTCCCGCTGTTTCGTATAGAGTACGACAATCGGATCGATATCAATCAGGTCCAAAGAAGAAGCCCATATCGAATATTGTAATGATCAGCATGCTATCCCGAGCTTCGAGCTCAAAAGATTCCTCGCGTTTGCCACGCGTGAAGATGCTGCTTGCGACTTTCCAAGAAAAGAAAGGAATATGGGTGGATACTGATTTGTTTGACCATTAGACGAAACGTCAACCCCGCAATCTCAATCGCGCCATTTTCTTAAATCGGTTATACGGCAACATGCCACAAGAAAGCGTACTTCATAGAACCATGAAAATGATGATATGATCAACATCATCACGTTTCAGTATTTTTTGTTAACTTTGAATTCCACTGCGTTTTCACTACGTACCCCATTTCATCGTAGCTCGGGTTTTTGTGCCTAGCATTTATTGAAACGTGTGCAAGGCCGCCACAGATTGTTTTGCTGCGCGAATAAGCATATGGCACAATGCTTGCGTACTCCATACACCACACACCTGCCGCTGAAGAATCCAAAGTACTCGTATTATTGGCTGAGACGGCCGCGAAGAAACAGAGATTACGAGGTATGTCGTTCGAAATCTTCCGAATTTGTTAAAGTTATCGTACAGCAATAAGTCCGAAGTGAAAAAAGGGCCTCCCTCGGATGCTTCTTTTACATTTTCGCCAAATTTAGAATGTTCTCTCATTTGTTTATCTTGGCTTCTTCTTCATTGGCCTCGGAAACCTTGCTTGCGCAGCCCAGCTCGTCGTGACATCCTCACGTCAGCGACGCGATGCGATGCCCAAATCAAAATCAAGTTCTTCTCAAACCTCTGCAGCCTTGTGGGCGAGCGGTGCCCAATTCACAGTTCCCACATCATCACATCATCACCATATGACTTCTGTGCCCTCCCTCTTATCTCAAATGCCCAATCCACCATATCTATCATGCGGGGCTCCCAGAATACGGCTAGTGGAGATCATCTCACAGGAACCAGGGGCAGCAAAGCAAGGAGTCACACATTCAAAGTGATGCCCGATATGGATTCTTCCAACTTTCTTCTTCTTTTCATTTCTTTTTTTCCACATGACCATCTCCTAGCCTTGCCTCGCCTTGGAGGCAGCATCCATGCTGAAGACCTCACCGCTTTACGGCTTTGAAATTACGAAGTACAAACGGCGAAGGGTGCCACGTGGAATTGCTTCTCATGAAGTAAAAGCAATTCCTTCTTGTGTGCCAATTTAAAAGAAATCCACCAAAACGTGGTTGCAACTCGGCAAGTGAACTGTGGCTAGGGCGCCTTCTAGAAGTTTTCTACCGAAGGCGGGTTTTGTTGAAATTTGCGGAGTGTTGCATCGACGGGTGGCAGCAGCTTTGCAAACCGACTTCTGTCAACAAGCTGGTGAAAAAGAAGATGCGTTTGTTAATAATCTCTCTATCAAGGCCCAATTTTGCGATTTCTGCCTGGAATTGATGTTACACGACCTGGAGATGTGTGAATGAGACCAATTGGCGAATAAAACTGCATAACCAGCAATTTTTCCTTTTTCTCCTTTTTTCCTTTTTTTCGCACACTTGAGACATGTTTCACAACGGCGGATTTTTCATTGCTGCACAAATGATCTGAGCATACCATAGGAAGATCATCATTTACCGTGCGTATATGATACGTTTATGGATTGTGACAAACGCCATACCCCTTTCTAATTAAATCTCACCGCTAAGCCTCTGGGCGACCCCTCGCCAAATTTCAACAAAAAGGAGCATTGTGGGCACGGAAGCGAAGATCTAAATTGCTTCCAGAAGGTCTGCAGAAGCATTGTGCGATCCTTGGCAGGGGTGTTTTGGAATTCGACTGTGGATATGCGCCCTTATTTTAGTCTACAGCATTGATCAGACTCTGAACTTCCATTTGAATTTCCGCTTTTTTCTTCCAGAAGCCTGAACGAACGAGACCCCATCCTCTGGTTGCTGGAATATCTGAAAGGCGGAGTGCGGTAAAGTTCAGGCAGCAAATTGGCCTCCTATTTGTCTTCACATGCGAATGGACACCCATAATCCAATGGAGGTTTTGAAACAGCAGTTACTGAAATTTTTGGACGTCATAGCACCGCTTACCATGGCAACTTTGTGTTTGTTTACGGAGTAAAAGAAGCAGAACACGTGCTCTATCCGAGATGGCTGGGCGCTAAAGAAAGGAGAAACATGATGGTGGCAACCGTCTGTGTGAAAAGACCACTGTATCGGAGTCGCCGGTCACCACTCTACTTCGTACAAGTTTAGAAGCGGGAGGTATCGTATTCAACCACCAGTTCGTATCAATTCGAAGTAAATTTATATTAGCTTGTGTTTCCAGATAACTCTTTCGTACAGTGTGTCCATCCTCCTTGGAAATGCCGCAATAGGAATAAGGATTTGCAAGTTTACTGGGTAACCTACGAAGTACAAGCATTTTGACAGGCGGGAATAAATATACGCGGAGAACTTACTCGCTTAGGGGTCCTTTGGCACAGTGCTGATCAACTTCACCGCTTTCGCTCGCCCCTGCATTTCATGTTCCCCTGCGCAAGTGTCCTTTTTCCGACCCGACTATGTCTGACATCCACCGTATGCATTTCCGATCATCCGATGACGCAAATCCCATTACTGGGTCATCTTCCATCATATGCCGAGGAGGGTAGTATTTCCAAGTGGAACTGAAGAGTCACCTGCTCCCCAAAGAGTATGTATCGAAGCTCGTCACACATTCAGATACAGCTCGGGATTGGCCAAGAGGTTGGCGGTGAGCAGCACCAGGTACTTACATACCCAATGGTCCCAATCCCCTTAGAAACCTTGGACAGCTGGGCTGGGCAAAAGGGAGAAGGTATCCTGGAAACGCATCAATTGAACTTGAGCTCGGGCTCGGGGTTAATACAAATGCTCTGGAGTCTGGAGAAGAAGGTTTTGGTCGGGGGTAACCAGGATAGGTCTGAAAGCTCTGACAGGGAAGATCACCAAATCTTTTTTTCTTCTTTTTTTCAGTTTACGAAGGTCAAAAAGCTTTGGCCTCTGGGTTTTAGGCAAGAAAGCTTTGGAGGATTCTAGAAATTCTAAATACTCTTGGACAATACTTCTCATACTTCGTGATACGAAGTATGCACTTGTTGGAAGTCGTGACCAACACTCTGGACTCGGTTGGATGCCACGAGAGTTCTGGCTCAGAAGTTCCAGACTGGAGTTGATAGATGCAAGGGCGCGCGGGAACCTGCATTGCCCTTGAGCCTCAGCTCTATCCCGAACTCTCAGCCTTGTCTGGATTTTAGTTGTCGGTTTTTTGCGACAGAATGGTTTTGCAAGGGTCCAGCTTGTTGTCTTTTTGTCTTCCATGAACGAAGTCGTTGCTTCATGTCAGAAAGGATGATAGGTCGGCCTCAAGGATGATAGGTCGGCCTCCGATGAACTCATTGCCCCCCGGGAAGAGAAGGTGCTGTACCAAGAGTATCTCGCTAAGGATTGCAGTAGGGAATGGTTTCTGCTGATATACGAGGTACGAAGTACTTCTCACAGATGAAGTCACTAGTGGGAGATTTGCTGTTCTTCCACCCGGGGACAAGAGACTAGAGCACGGCAGAGAGTCGCCACAAACAGTCGTGCGAAAAGGATTTCCAACGTCTCGAAGAAGAAAAGTTTGTTGATGTTCGGAAAGTTAAGTCGGACGGCGGAGACAGTTGAGGAACTTGATGGAACAAATGGGCGACCGCAATTGAAATCGTCGATGACCCACCTTCTCATGAGAGAGTTGTGAGGCCTCATCGTATTTTAGCATCTGGGCGCGAAGGTAAACGGCGAAAGCTAAATTTAGGGTGTTTGGCCTTCGTGGAAAGGGTCAAAGCAAAAAACAAAAAATTATCCGACGCAGAACAAGTTAATTTTCAGATCAAAATTCGGAGGATTCAATCCCCGGAGGCCATGAACCGCTACGCTAAGCGCCCGAGACGACTGAGAAGCGCTTGGAAAGGTGTCCTGTCGTGATACTCATGCAGCTGATGCTTAGCCTTCGAAGCGTTCCTTTTGGGTCTGTTTGAAGGTCGCGCGGCTAATTGTTTACACTACCAACACGGCGAGTTGGTGGATATTTTCCGAAAATCCATCGGTGCCTCCCAACAGGTCGGATAAATGGTTTGCCCAGTATCGCATCTCCATCTTTCGAGCCACGGCCGAGTTTCATGGCTATTTAGACTCTTGGGGATGTGCGTCGCGAAGCTATTCCCCAGCATGGTCTATGGAAGACGATGTCACGATGATGACGTTGCGTTTACCGGTATGGATGTTTCTCGACAAGGAGGGGGAATAAAATCCCGACATATGGAGATACGGGACGTATCGTGTTAAACCTTGGTCACTTCAGGGCAGTGCCATGGTTATGGATGCCTCAACCAGTCATCGCCGATTGTTTTTTACCTTTCCTGAGCAAGAGATAAATTTTGGGGCAGATGAACGACGAGATGATGCGACCACGGTTAGAACCATATTATTACACCTTCCATTTTACCCTCCTATGCCTGTCGCCATGCGCAAACGGAGCCAGCCATGGAGAAGGCTTCCATGAACATCTTCAATAACGGATAACAGGATATAAATACTTCTGTCGCAATTTTATATCCATGGCCAATCTAGTTTTGGGTTATCGCTTCAGCCTACAATTTTCTGCCAACACTAACTCAATCTGGCGCAGCAGCAGAACGGATCCACTCCCAGCTGACGTTGAAATTTCCAGGGCACCGGGATTAGAACCAAATTTGGAGGGTGCTGGAGGCGAGGCAGGGCAAACATGCTCAGGATGAAAAGCTTGGGCGAAAAGAATGCCTGCGTTTACCAGTAAATACACAGTATGGGGCTCGCTTATCAACTTATTATATGATAATATGATGGAATTTTACAAGTACTTGGTACTGGAGTTGCGAGGTGAGACACTAGGAGGCTTCCAAGCTCCCTTGACTGTTCCACGAACTGGCTTGTGTTGTCATCGCTATGGGGCACCACAGAGATTGTCAGGTCAAAGCCCTCTTTCTGGTTAAGGCCGCGTGGAGCGAACGGCAGGCGGTGGAGAGGCACCAGAACATGATAGATGGGGCGATCTTGATGATGGACAGGAACAGGACAGGACAAGGCATAGCACAAGGCATCAGGTCACACCGTTGTGGTTGAAAGGTTGCTCTGAAAGCCTTGGGGGGCAAAAGGGGGCAACGGTGGCCACTGGCGTTCCAGAAAAGGGGTAGACTAAAAAACGTGAGACTGGTGCTTATCCTTGGGGCCTGCTGCACGCAGTTTGCAGGGCACTCGCACAGACATGCCACAGCAGACGCAGCGCAGGCCTTCCACGCTATCGTGTTTCATTTTGGGCGCTGGCCACCTGTTGCAAAGACTGAGCAAGGCTCCAAGGAGTCAAGGAACAAGACAGGGTCCAGGCAAGCGGAAAGTGTCAGGCAAATGGACATGGAAGGACAAATGCGGTGAGTATGGGTATGGTGTGTTCGGTTCAATTTCCCCAGGACAAGAATAGGTAGAGACCTACATAAGGGCCTCCCACCCCCAAGGCCAGAAAGGAGATAGAAACAAACACCAGACTGCCAATACTCTTTACGGACAGCCCCTCAACTTGTTTCAACTTCCTAGGAACAGACTACTTGAACACTCACACGTCCACCTTACCTGAAGCTCACTTGAACCTGTCTCTACATAAATAACTCGCCTACCCATCAGTCCACTCACCAACAACCACTTCACAGTTTCAAGATCTGTTTAGCAACCAGTACTCTACCTTCTATCAAGCATCAAAACTCCAACAACTTCAAAATGCCTGCCCACCGTCCAGCACAACTTCCTCCCTGCCCAGGGCCACCACCAAGCTGCCCTCTTCCTCCTCTACCAAAGGAGACCAGACACTAAATCCACGTACACGTTTTCCAACCTCAACCTCATTGGACGGTACACTACAACCTGGGATTTAGAAATTGGCTCTCTCCTTTTTTTCTTCTCAGATATCGCCACAATCTCATTAGCAAGCGATCACGTTTCGATATTATTCGCAACTTCCACACAAACACACCCATCGTTCCGGATCTATCAATGCAATAAGCCACCTCAATGCGATCTCAAGCCGCAGCAGCTTCCTAAAAATAAGCACAACAATCTCGACGACCTTTGGGTTGCACAACAGACAAAAGAGCATGCTGACATGCATCTTCTCCAAACGCCTCTTCCGGGATGTGCCTATTTCCAACAATTGTCTCTCGTCATTGGCGCATAACAACCCAACACACCCTCTTCGAAAACCACCCCTGAGTTTGCACTCTACAAACTTGGCAGCGAAGCAACACGACCCCGCGCCCTTCTCTTGAGGGCGGCGCAGCATATCACCAACTTGCGAACCCCACATCGCTCGAGTTGTTTTCGAACTCTTCTCTCATTAGCCGGCTCTCCATTACTTCAGCAATCACATTGGGTAGAACAAAACGGGCGCACATTCTTTTCCGAGCGGGTTCTCGATTTACTCATATCAGCTCTTGTAATATTATGAGGGTAGCACGGCGTTTGCAATCTCTACTTTTTGGGAACATCATTTCTTGTTTTTTTCTTTTTTCTTCCTGTATTATGGGGGAGGGTCATTATGGATGGGGATGACAGCAAGATACCCATGGCATTTCACGTTATAACGTCTTTTTATTGGATCGGGTCCACGGATAAGGATTTCGGAATCAGGGAAGAAGATACACCACACCCAAGGGGGAAAAAATAATCACATGTATACATTTTAGATAATCAACTCTGGTATGAGGAATAATCAATACCATATCCTTCATCATACTCTATCATATTATCCCAACCTTAATCCCCCACGTGAATACCCGGCATCGAATACCTCTATGTCTATTCTTGGAGTCTTCCGGAAAGGATCGATGCAGTCGATTATTTCCGGATCGAGGCTTGATTATTGTTTCCTATCAAACCTTGGATGATTCCATACTATCTTCTAAGGTCGATGGACATAGAGAATTACGATGTACGGTTTTAGGCTTCAAAAAGCTCGGCGCTATTGTGTGTATTTGGGTTCTATACTTACGCTTTTGACTTCCCGCCATTTCCGTTCACTTGCGCAAAGTACCGATCTCAGGAACAGAGTTGGCTGGATGAGGTGTCAATTGTCTGTCCACCGGGTTAATTGGTCCCGGAAAACGACTACGAACTGCTTATTTCAGCTATATATACACCCTTTTTCGAGTCAGTGTTTTGCTCTGGTATACAGGTACAATCTAATCTAGTCATTTTAGATTTCGTTTCCAACCGACATCAATCTTCTTAACACCATCCCTGGCTCCATGTGGACAAGAAACGTGGCAGAGACCTCTTTTATCTTCTCCTAACTTACTCCGTCCCAGGCGTAACAAAGGTTGAGTTTACAGTGCACGCTCAGTGGAGTACAGGGTAAAAACCCCCCGTAAACTCAACTTTTGTTACGCCTGGGACGAGGTAGCTAAAAACCAGTATATTATGTCATTTGCTTGGAAGAATTGAAATGATTTATCGAAAACGATAGCACAATAAAGGTAAGCGTTCTAGATATTTTAAACATTCAAGTACCAAGTACTTGGAACCAAAAATAGTTTAAGAATAAATCTCTGCCACGTTTCTCGTCCACCGAGAGCCTGGTTACAGAATCCTCCTTTCCTTTTGCCTCCTCGTCCCCCCCTCTACCGTCATGTATGTTTTGACGTGTATTACATCATTGGACCCTTGGTGAGAGCCGTGAGTAATCCGTATTTTCTTATTTTTTCTTTGACTCTTTCTTTTTTTTTCTTTTCGGACGTGGACGAGGTTGTGCGAGAGCTTGGCTGGCTGGATCTGTGTGCCGTGGTGGGATGGGCTTGGTCTGGCTATACTTACTCAGTACTGTGCGGAAATGCCTTGCTATGCGAGGTGAAGGACTTGAACTTCAGCTTGCTAAGTTTTGCGCTCGGAAATGCACTTGTGCCCAAGTGTGGTGCTTGGTCGATGGGGTCTTATTATGAGGGGGGTATATTTGTTCTCAATTTTTCACTCTCTTGTGGTGATTTTCTCTGGATGTGGGATTGTGGGATTGTGGGTCGGTGGAGTGAGGGTCTGTGGAGAGATGGTTTTTTGGGGTATTGAGGAGTGATATTTGGGGCGGCACATTTCGAATTTTTTGGGCAGTTTAGAAATTGAATTGAATGGGTCAAGGCTGATGAGATTGTTTGGTTTGTGAAATTATGTACCAACAGCGTTTGGTATACTAGGATGAGTTCTCTCTAACTGTCATATTCGTGGGAGTTTCTAGAAGGACTCTCTTATCGTAGTTCAAGATGATGTGTCACCTACTGTATCTATGGTTAGCCTTCTGTTTTGCATTACTGTACGACTTGCTTTTGCTTTTCCCCAAAAACTGGCCCGACCATACAATTGCTGGATGTCGGTATCCACAACAGAGCTTAAAGGATTGAGGCATTTTGGATACACTTTTGGTGGTTTGACTGACATGTACGTAGGCCCAGGGATATCCGAGGGACTTGCAAGGCACAGACGAAGTTAGTACCCGATTCAACGTCCCTTGGTTGTTTTCGCTGCGGTCCGACGGAGAGGTGGAGATAGAGGTGCGGCGGGTAGTTCGGGAGAGGGACTGACGTGGATGTGGGTGTGATGTGGGTGTGATGTGGGTGTTGAGGGGCTTATCGCAGCTGAGGGGGAGGGGGTTAGCACTTGGGACGGTTCGGATTGGAAATGCTTTACGAGGGTAACTTCCCGTGGCTTTTCTATTATGGTGTCGACCTAAGTAGGGAAGTATTCAGACCTTCGGGCAAATCGGAAAACATGGCTTGCGCTGAACTGTACTAGATAGGGTGACGATAGAATGTTTCAATTTATACTAAAGTATCCGGATTCTGATGTAAAACGGTTACTAAGGTTATTAAAAGTCCGGAAGTCTCTCGAACTAGTTGCTTTCGGAGGGGTTTGGTACGGGGGTGATAGGTATTTCCAACCATCCACCACGTGGGCTTGTACTTTAAACATGACTGGGAATCAGGAGGTGGCACACAAGACGTCAATTCAAGCATCCCCAATGAATTCCTTGGGACGGCTGCGTACAGCGGGAAGGATTATATCGAAATACTTGGAACCCCAGACAATTGGCTGGATGTAACCAAACTTGACATTGTTGGCAACATCGTCGGTATATTTCTCATACAGTATCAATCACATTCCTCCTTTCAATTTCGTTCTTGAAGATCGTTTCCCTCGGCAAACACGTACTACCGTACAAGCGGATGCTCGGCTCTTTGGGTTGTGTAATTCGAGTCAAACCTATCGAGCCCCTGAGGAATTTGGTATCTGTCATCATCACGGTAGAAGAGCTATCATGATAGGGATGGGCCGATGCGTCTTCGTGGCTCGATTTCAATTCCAACAAACGTGATTTTGGTACATTTAATTTCTGGGTGCTGACAATAGTATGGTGTAGGTGAGTCAGATGATGGTTCCCCTTCAGGTGGCTGTCCGGAAGGCCTCATCTATTGGCCGTAAGAAGTGGGTTGGGGAAGTTGAGCGAGACCGCAAGATCGTTCCTGCGTGGTGGTGGAAGTTGTGAGTGTGTTGTCAAGTATGAAAGGGGCACAGTAAATAACTCTCTCGGATAACGCTAGGGCTGATGAATCATTCCATGGCGTCTGGGGTGCTTGTCCCAGTCAAGTGTACAAGCTAACGCGCCTGACTGTGTGACTGTACGTGAATACAAGTATGCTTATAACGTTGATTGGAAGAAGGTTATGAGTTGTCATAATGTACGTATATTTTCGGCACGAAAGTGTCGCTTAATTTGGTTTGATATCGCGAAACTGAATATGATCTACGGACACATTCCTCGATAATGGGGTGATATTCAGGGGAATAAGGTGATGCGACTTGTGATCATGTGGTCCTCGATACATCAGAATTCGAGATATCAATGAAGCGGTGACAGGCGCCTTTCCCGTGTATCCTGTATGCCCCTTTTTGGCCTGCCGAGGAGAGGGTTCATTTAGGGCTGTGGGATGTATTGACGGATTTATTACTCTGGGGGATCATCAGCTTGGAAATCATATTTTATGTACTCAGATATTTGCATGATGCAGGTAGATACGAATAAGTAAGCTTATCATGTAGTGAGACAATGTCAACATGCCGTCCTGAGAAAATAGGGTGGGGGAATATGATACGATAGACATGTGGGTTGCAACCCTAACACCACATACAAAGCCCATGTGGTCGATGGATGTATTTTGCCTAAATGAGAAACACCGTTTTCAACCAACCTCGCGTTGTACGCTCGCATGGCTGAAATGAGGTACCATATGAAGTATCGGATCTGAAGACAGAAATCAAGGCAGGAACCGGTGGTGTGGATCGTGTGATGTGCCGTGTGAGGGGGTGACAAGTTACGGATAGAGCAAGTTTGTTTGGATTTGACATCAAAGGGTGCAGGTACCGCACGTTTCTTGATTGACACAGTAAAGTGGGAGGGTATTTGAGCTCATTTTGATGAGGGGATTTGGGAGTTGGAAACCCCTGGATTCCATCACATGCTCTCGCGTGTACCTCGCTGGGATCGTCGGCAGTAAATAAATTCCGTTGTTTTCATGTTTTAGGCGAAGCGAAAGAGGTCTACCAATTGAACTCGTTATTACGGTTATCCTGTTTAATATTCTTGATCTTCATATAGAATATCTGGAACAATTAAACAATCAATTAATCTAGAAAGAGAATAGGTAAGAAGCGACCAGGGGTAATTTGCTCCTGCTTTTACCGAGCGACCCCTGAATGTCAGCAATCACCTGCTCTCGCGTGTACCTGGCAATCAATCTTCTTATTAAACGATTTATGGACTTGTTTGAAATATCCATGACATCAGGTTGAATAATTTGAGCACATTATCTCCAATCCTAAAATTCCACGCTTATTGCTAGCGCATTCTCAAGAATATATTATATAGGCAGGGTAATTGCTTGGCGGACGTCGTCAAAGCTCCACTCTCCACCCGTCCAGTATCAAGTGAACAGAAGCTGTCATGCAGCACAACAACGAACACAACACAACATTGTCCGTACCCCATTGATGAAACAAGCTCAACGCCGTACCTTGGATTTCTCTGTACGTTGAACCATTCGTACTTCGGACAAACCCTCAAAGTCTCCAAGGGCGAGCTCGCATTTATGCCCGCATTGAAATCAGCGCAGCACCCGAAACACCTCCAACGCACCGCATTTTCCCATCCAGCTCTAGCTCACCTACCACCATGGTTCTCGAGCTCCATGTCTGGGGCCCCGCCTTCTCTCTAGCGTCAATTGACCCCCATTGCTTAGCTGCAATCGCATATCTCCAGCAGGCGGTTCCCAGGGGGAAATGGGCATTGATTGCCACCAGCGATCCAGCGTTAAGTCCCACAAGTACGACATGAGGATTTTGTCTTGGAGGATCTATCTAATCATGTGCTTCAGATGAACTCCCTGCTTTACGGAACGGCGACATATGGATTGGGGGCTTCAGAAACATATTCTACTACCTGGCACAATACTCCTCTGGCGAATGGGTTCTTGACGCAGGCTTACCAGAGCTGGAAGGCGCGGATTGTATAGCGTGAGTAGAATATTGGGCATGGTGGATGGCACATAGAGTGGCTGCTAATGTGATGTGATGACAGCTTCTCATCTTTCGTTGAATCGCATGGTCAACCCCTCATCGACCTCTCCCTCTACGTTTCCTCCGTGAACTACACCACAACTACTCGTCCAATATACAATACCATACAGTCATTCCCGCTCCCATACCTCACGCCTCCCGCTGTTCGAGCAGCCGCAAAAGAAAGAACCGCACATTTGGGACTCTCCTCCCTCGACCTAGATACCCAAGATGGAGAGCCTCAAGGAGATGCATCATTCATACCGCCCAGTCTACGCAAACGAGCAACCACGGTCACAAGCTTGATCGCACAAAACCCAGAAATTACGGCCCGAATAAAACTCGACGTTTTAGCAAAAGACTTTTTTGGGCCTCTGCAAAAGCTGAAAGGAAAGAAGAAATATTTGTTATCAAACACGACTTTTTCGAGTCTCGACTGCTTAGCATTAGGCTATCTATCCCTAATGCTTGTTCCCGAATTACCACAACCTTGGTTAGCACAGACGATGCGGAAGAAATATCCGGAATTATGCGCCTGGACGGAAGAGCTAGGACAGCAGATCTTTGGAGGCCCTGCCGATATTGACGATGCATTCTTAACTACAAGAACGGAGGGCACAACATCAAAAGGTGGCAAGAGCTCATTGCCTTGGGAAGTTCCACATACTGGAGGCATGATAGGGGTTGGAGGAGTGTTCTTGGGCAACATTGCAGATTCGATACCTGTCGTTGGCCAGCTGAGGAGGAACACGCGGATGCGCCAACACGGTGGGAAAGCACCCGGTGACGAGCTGCAAAGTTCAAACTGGCAAAGTATAACTACCATTGGAAGCTTGGTTGCTGGTGTAGGAATGTTCTTGGGTTATATGTTCCACCAGGGATTCATCTCTCTACCAGACAACCCCGAACGTGAACGCAATGGTACGGGGTTGGATGGCTATGGTGACGCTGGGGCTGCCCTTTCCATCTATGCAAATAATATGAATGCTGGAACACAGCAACATAGAGGGATAGAAGCCCATGGTGCACCTGTTGCAGAGGTCGACATTGACGTTGGCTCAAATGGCGTGAAGGTCACGGAGATTGTAAGCTGAATGAGTATATCCGTTTCTCCTTGTATATAACAGGGAACGATCATTGGACTTTCCACTCAACTTATACCACCGACGCTCCTTATTGTATAGCAATTAAGATAAGGTAAGTGGATGGGTCATTGTTTTCCGGCATCTCTCTCGTTTTTGCTCCCTCGTTTGACAAATTATTTCTGGATCGTCACCGCCACTAATTGAGATGTTCTAGCATTTGTAGCAAATTGAAATCCTGAAGCTTTCTGAATAACACCGATTATCATTCAAGACCCGTACATAAATCCTTTCCCTAACAGCCGATTCTCCCTTGATTCTCTCTTGCTGATAGCTTGCACTAACGACGGTTGATCTGCTACGACCAGATGTATATCTACGAAAACAAAAATCCCATCGAACCAAATAGCCAACTAGAATATCACCCCTTATTTTTCGCCATTTGCTATACGGCATCGACATCTTGCTAAACGGCGTGGAAGTGACATAGCCCCCCAGCCACTTTACAGTATGTTACTGGGTACCCTTGATATTATTTTAGGTATCGATAATATTATTGTTACTACACCTTGTCGTTGCTATATTTTCGCGAACTTGTTGTCGCTGCTATCTTGTTAGTGTCGCTACCTTATTATTACTATTTTATTTTTAATATTTTATTATAATATAACTTGTATATACTCAGTAGTAATAGGATATAGCGACGACGAGGTGGTAGTAACAACGAGGTAGCGGTAACGATAACATATAGGCAGTGTTACGAGGCATCAAGGGTACCTAGGAATAGACAGTAATGTGGCTGGGGGCTAGGTAAGGTATGTCACTTCGATGCCGTTTAGCAAAATGTCGATGCCATAGCACTGGGCTATTTTTCTCGATTCAAAGAACAGTTCATCGGGTTCCACCCAATGATCGGACTTATGTAATGTCATGCCCGATCCGTGTAACCCGAAGCCCACCGGCATCCAACATTCTCCGAAACGTCATTGTACAACAAATGTTCTTGTCGCTGAAAAAAAGTAGAGTTTCTTCTCCACAAGTCCATAATTAAATCATGCGTTGTTCTGCACTAGGAATACCTATACGTATACCTAGAAAAACGACCTACTGGCACTGCTAGTATTCTCGGACTCAAGCCTAACCTTCTTCCGAACGATTAGTCACTTTGGTCTCGGTTGGTCCAGGCTCTAGCGAGCTCCAACGCGAACCCGTTCCAACCCGACTTGTAATCTGTGAAACCTACTCCGATTACATCTTTCCATTGGGAATTCCATCTTTTCTTTTCTCTCCTCGTCTCGATTTTTCACAATGAACAGGATTTGGGAATCACGCGCGGTTAATTTGAGGATCAGGACTACTTCTACTCGGACACTTAATGGAATTCTTCGAAGAGCATTGTCAACGCAGGATCTTGATGCTAGTAAAGGGGGTGAGTCAGGATGATTCAAATCATGATAGGTGGGGACTGATAATATGAGAAGGTCGGGAACGAGTAGTCATACTGGGATCTGGGTAAGTTTTCGCTCGGAGATACATGGGGTTCTGATCTAATCGATACCTCAAAGCTGGTCGGGATTCGTCCTCTCCCGACAGTTAGACAAGAAGAAATTCCAGCCTGTGGTGGTCTCACCGAGATCATACTTTGCTTTCACGCCTCTTCTTGCTTCGACGGCTGTCGGGACTCTGGAGTTCCGAACGACCGTTGAATCTGTGAGGGCGAGGTCGTCGGGTGTGGAGTTTTACCAAGGATGGGCGGATGATGTGAATTTTCATGAGAAGAGACTTAGGATTGAGGAGGCGGTTGTCAGACATGTTCCTAATGCGGCCTTGGATGAGAAGACTGCGAAGAAAGGTCAGGTCTTTGATTTGAAGTATGATAAGCTTGTTGTGGCTGTGGGATGTTATTCTCAGACTTTTGGGACCCCCGGCGTGAGGGAAAATGCGTACTTTTTGAAGGATGTTGTTGATGCTAAGAAAATCCGGACGAGGATTTTGGAATGTGAGTTCCTCAAACTATGTCTTTCTCCGTACCTAGGATATACTGACTGAAATGACTAGGCTTTGAAACTGCTGCGTTACCAACGACTTCTCCCGAATTGAGAGACTCATTATTGAGGTTTGCTATCGTTGGTGGTGGCCGTAAGTAACATGGAATCCTAGGTTCTTCTTAGATAGCTAACTCTTGTCAGCCACTGGAATCGAGTTCGCCGCAGAACTATTTGATCTCTGCAAAGAAGATCTCAAAAGGGTGTATCCAACCTTGATTCCCCATGTCTCCATCTCAGTGTATGACATAGCGCCCAAGATCCTCCCAATGTTCGACAGCAAACTCGCCGACTACGCACTCAACCTCTTCAAGCGAGACGGGATAAAAATCAAAACCGAGCATCAAATCTTATCCCTTGAACCAGGACTTCCAGGCTCACCTCCCAACGATGGAGGTTGCTACACCCTAAAAACCAAACAAGAAGGCGAATTCGGAGTCGGAATGTGCGTCTGGTCCACCGGCCTAATGATGAACCCCTTCATCCAAAAAGCCCTCGACGACGTGCACACCTTTCCCCTCTCCTCGGCCACCCTCTCCGCCCCCATGAAAGAAGAACCCACCTCCAAAAAATGGTCTCTGAAGCGTTCCCCCCGTAACGGCGGCCTCATCGTCGACTCCAACTTCCGCGTCAAACTCATCCCCAAGAACGGGAATGGGACGCCTTCCCGGCTCTCCAGCAGCGCCCCTCTCCCCGTCGAAGCAACCATGCACGATGTCTTCGCTCTGGGAGACGTCTCGGTCTTCGAACAGGGCCAGTTACCTGCCACGGCCCAAGTCGCATCCCAGGAAGCGAAGTGGCTGGGCAGACGACTAAATAGAGGGGATGTCGGACAGGGCGAGGGGTTCAGGTTCACGGATATGGGCATCTTGACGTATGTCGGGAGTATGAAGGCGATTATGCAGGGCAAGGGGGGGACGGAGGTTAAAGGACGGACGGCTTGGTTGATTTGGCGGGGTGCGTATTTGACGAAGTCGATGAGTTGGAGGAATAAGTTGTTGATTCCTATGTATTGGTATGCTTTTTTTCTCGCTTTTCCCTTCCCCCATTCACTTTTTTGGCTTTGGTCCTGGGTGGGTGTGCTAATAATAATGATAGGGCTATTAATTGGTGTTTTGGGAGGGATATCTCGAGGTTTTGAGATGGGTTCGGTGCTTCTTATTTCATGATGGGGTGGGAATTGGGTCTTGGAATGATGGTGTAGGAATAGATTTAGATTACACCTGGTGTTTACTTGGATAGATGGGATAGATGGGATAGATGGGCTATAGATTTCTTTTGTTTGTCTGGGACGTAGAATAGAATAGAATAGAATAGATAGATACCCAACATAACCACATAGACTTTTCCACTCTTATGAAATTTTATTTTGCGGAATGTGTTGGTGAAATGTATTTCTTGTTTTCTTGGAATCTGGATTCTTGAGGAATGGGTTCTTGGGTTGGAGTGTGTGTATACATATGTTAGGTGCTTGGAAGTTATATGTGGAGATTGGGACTAGTAGTTTATTAGTGAGAGAATTTGAGGTTTTTAGATTCTTAACTTGTAACGATCTTTTTCTTATTTCAAGAATTGTGGATTATCTGTTTAGTTGATTACAGATCGTAGTATGTAGGACCATATGAGCATTTGAGATTTTAATGCTCTGTACCTAGCTAGCCTCCTAGCAGAGAAGCAGCCGCTGCCACTTTTCTTGTCTACTAATAGCAGCGCAGTACGAGGTAGGAAGACGCACTGACTAGGTATTAGAAGCTAACTAATTACTAAATAAGACGCTGAGCTTTTGGCTAATCTGATTTTCGCTCGAACCAGAATACATCACGTGTCTTGGCGTTTTCGGCGCGTCAATGTCCCCCGGGCCGCTTCACGATGTAGATCTAAATGGGAATACCCGAAGGTCGCAAAGAAATCCCCCCTTTTCCCAATCGTCGAACCATCAAAAGAACCAACCAAAATGCCTCCCAGTTCCTCAAAACGAACGTACGATAATTTCTCGATGCCCAATGGCAACGAGGCACCTTCCTACCCCTCACCCAGCAAGAAATCGCGCGTCACCAGTGATTCGGATTCAACTCCTCTCTGGGAGATGATCACAGGTCTCCAGCCATTGGAACTCTCGACAATCCTCTACAACATCTGCTCCGAAGATCCTTCGCGCGCTGATCTAGTGCGATCCGCATACGCTGCTCGCCTGGCTGAGGAGCGTAGACGTCCTCCTGTCAACTTTGACCATATCTCGAAAGATTGCTGGCACACGCTCAACATGAAATACAAACGGCTATCCGCCTCAAAACAATGCGATATGATGGGTGATATTAATGCGGTGTTGAGGAAGAGTATCAAATCTATTTTGGAGAAGGCTGGACCCGAGACTAGGTGGGAGACGCGACGGAATGCGCTGGAGGTGTTGAGGAAGATATCGAAGAGTATTATGCTTTGCGATGAACGTCAGATTAGGCATGAGTTGATGAAGGACGGTTGTGCGCTGGCGTCGTTTGCGGACGCTATGTTGGAGTTGGCGCAAGGGATGAGTTCGGAGGAGAGGGAAAGGTATAAAGATGAGGGGCTTTACGAGAAGTTGGTGGAGTTGCAGACGGAATGCGAAGAATGGAGTATCAATATGCCAGGACTCGAAGATGTTTATGGGGTGTTTGACGAGGATTCCGAAGGAGATGACGAGGAAGAAGAAGCCGAGGAGGAAGATGAGGAATGTCAAGTCATAAGTGGTTCATACAGACCAGCACAACCACTTCCAAAGCCAGCATCACCGCCTAAGCGAAGTCACGTATTCAGCGTCATTGAACTTGACTGAATCGCTATCAAAGTCTTCCGAGCATTCTTTTCACCAGATTGTGGCTATATCCGACTGCATTTGGCTTTCAACAGCCCATCTCGGCGATTACGGCGATTCCGATCGCGTTGTATTATCACGAACAATGTATTTGTACCTTGCACCCGGCTTTTTTCTTTACTCTTTTTTTCGAATTATAAGCTCCCAAGCTGCATCTTCAAGCAAAAGTTTGCTGAATATCTACCCAGAGGGCCAGAGTAGCTGTACTCCCTGTCCGAGACGACTGTACCGCCCGGCGCCCAGTGTTGGAAGCGACATGTTAATTGATCGCCGGCGAGCCTGGGCTGACTTCATAGTAAAAAGAATCCCATGTCTACTCGATTACTGTACAGAAAACGCCTTGTTTCATGTCCCTTGAAGGTATTTTGTTACAGAATGATCTCATGTTCAGAATCATTCTCCAACGAATCACAGCTTGATTTCGGAGTCTCGGAAGCATGGGGCAGGTTTCATTGGCTTAAACCAACCCAGCGGTGCTCGCCCGAACCGTTGCAACCGTACTCGTACTCGAGTACAAGCACTGTAGAGAGTCTCCCGTCATCCGTCCTCTTGTACCTGAGAATTACTTCTACTTCGTCCCAGGCAAGATTTAATGGTAGGTTTGCTAGGGTGGCTAGGGTTGGCAACAGGGTAAAAACCCCACCTGAAAAACCTACAATTATTTCGCCTGGGACGAAGTACTCGAGTACATGTCGGAGCGGAAAGCTGGACGTTTAGCGTCGGATCCACCACGGATTATAGATCCGGTGCGGGTAAGAATTCGCCAGAAGATCATGTGGATTTCTGCCAAATATATCCTAGGGCTATTCCGAATATATCTTTGTGTGTGTGTGTGTACTGTAGTCCTGTACTGATGTATATCTTCTACTGACCCTTTTGATGCTTAACCGAAATTTGATTATTGGAATTGCAAAAAGTCGATTCTTTGTGAGAGGAGCGTGTTGCACGGCCCTAGATTCGAACCGTGAGCGGCGGTCTACGGAGCCAAGTTCAGTTCAAGTAAGGTTCACTGGAAGCTGGATTTGTCATGGCACGTACAGTACACGTCGATTTACGTTACGGTTCTATCACTTCCTCTCGGGCTTCAGCCACAAATAAATACATGCTCGTCATGCTCGTCGCTGACCGAGAGTTATGCTGACTGCCGGACAGCTCAAGGCTTTCAGAAACCATCCCAACGACGAATAATAGAGAGAGAGCCCTAAGCCGCCGCGTGTCGCAGAAACCCCATCCCATTTAACTTCCGGGATTACCTCCGTTAGGTCCGACGCGCTCCCAAAAGGTTGGGTTGGACAACGTACTCCGTAGACGAAGACGAAGACAACCTTGGAAAGACGAAGACTCATCGTAACGTGATACTCGTACCATCATCTAAAGGGTTTCCTACCCCGCAATCCTTTCTTACTTGCAAACCGTTATACCGTTATCCCTCAGTGATTCCACGAGCAAACAGGCCCCCGTACCTACGTATGAAACGAGCACCATGGAGACGGCAACGCCTGTATCAGTGGCTCCCGACGCCTTACCCCACGATCATAGCCCATCCACATCGGAAAAGAGAGCACGACTATCTTGTGTGAATTGCCGCAAGCGAAAGGTGCCTCTCATCCAGCTCCCAGCTCCCAGTACCCATTCAGGCTTCGATCTGTTCTATGGCTGACGGACTTTCCTAGGTGAAATGCGATCGAAGAGAGCCCTTCTGTACAGCCTGTGAGAAACATCAGGAGCAATGTGTCTACCCTTTGGAACGAAAGAGGGTGGTCCGTCGTTCGTAAGTTGCTCATGATTCAATATATATTGGACAAACACCTAATCTCATAATTACAGTGCATACAAAGACATGGCTCAGATAGGTGCCCTTGGAGAAACTGACCCCGTAGATACTAACATCAAACACAGGTTGGCAAAAATGGAACGCCTCATTTCGGATTTTGGTGTAACCACAGGAAGCGAGGACGGTGCTTCTCCGGCTATTTCGGATGCCAGTCTACCTGACACTATCAAGAGAGAGAAATCCTTCAAAAGAAATCACAGATTGATGCTACCTTCCCCAGTAGAGGAGACCGATTTCGCTTGGGAAATCCCTGAAACAGATCCCTCAACGTCAAGAGATGATCTTACGAAGAAGATAGCTGTTGGCCACGAAGAGGGGTTTAAAGGTATGCAAGATGACTGGCCATTATTTCCCATCACCCTTCTCCTACCATGCGAAATATTTCTATATGGGCATGGTTATTGTTTAAGAAGGTTTGAAGAATGAAGTCGTCGATGTTTCTGGTGGTCCGAAACCCCATTGAATGATATCCCGAGAACACCCTCGAAAACTTGAATGATAATGCAGTTCAACAATCGATTTCTTCGACCAGCCATTCAATCCTACTTACGGTTTACTGATTCGCAGTTGTAGGACCATGCTCGCTATTCTCACCCAAAGGAATGGAATGGGTCAACGCCATGGTTGGGGATGGAAGCTTTAGTCAGATGTTGTGTAACTTAAGGCCAGTTCGAAGACCCAGAGAACTCGAATTTGATCTGACAGTCCGACATCCTCTACCGCCCCCGGAAATTTTGTTTGCTTGTGTCACTTGTGTGTAAAGACAATATTTTGCAAAGATGGCCTCAGCTAATTATGAGATGTAAGCTTACCTTTCAACACTCAACCGAGACATGACACTTTTTCAAGATCATGTCATCATGGACGGACTGCGGGAGTACTTGGCAGGCAAATCTCCCCATGGAAACGGCGTAAGTTATTTTCATCCGAGCTCTTGATCGAAGCGGGACCCTCTTCACATCCGCTTATTTCTCGGGGGTTAAGCTGATCGCGTTCTCATTTAGTGGTATGTTGCTATGAATATTATAGTGGCACATGCGCTTCGCAATGAACCTACCTTAATAGGACGACAGCCTGTAGAAGATTCCGATAAATTCTTGTACAATGTGCTTGCTATGCTTCCCTCGATTATTTTGGCGCCGGTCAATGAGTTATCTGTGGGGGCTTTACTGTCCACGGTAAGTAAATGCTGCTGATGTTTGCATGCTTGCTAACTCCCAAGGTGCTTTACTTCATGTTCAATTTTGAAAACCAACCTTCAACATCCGTTCTCAGTATCGCATTGCAACATATGACGATGGCTCGTTATAACTCCGACGTCAGGCTCCACGGTTGTTCTGAGGCCGATTTTCAATTGAGACGAAGACTCTTCTGGAACGGCTATGTTCTTGATATGGACCACTCACTGAGACTCGGAAAACCGACAACTATTAGCCCATGTATAAACATGAAATTACCTGAACCAGTGCCCGCCGACGGCATTGGAGTACACGTGATAGGTGGCGTTCAGATTAACTTCCTCAGAGAGCACGTCTTGTTGGCAAAGATTCAAGGCAAGATTTACGAGAGGCTTTATTCCGAAAAGTCTTTAAGCCAGTCTCCAGAGCAACTATACGCCAATATTGACGAGCTAGATGACGACCTCCAGGCCTGGAAGGAGAACTCGCCGGACGTTTTGCGACCCATGATCACGTTAGACCATTCCAACTACGAGAACTTGATATTCATGACTGTCCTTCACTATACCTACTTTCAATTGATCATCGCCGTCCACTCCGTTGTATTTCATGGGTTTGCTGCGCACAATGCTGATGATCGAGACGAGAGGATCATTGGGAGTGTGGCGTTGTGTGTTGGTGCTGCAAGGGCGTCAATAGCTCTGCTGAATTATCACGATAACCAACATCCATTTACTCGGTATGTCCTTTTTCCATGGAGTGTGATATCTCAGCTAAAGGCGGAATTTAGGTACTTGGTCAAGCATGTCGCATGGAGCGTTGATATTCTATTCATGAATATTCTCCAGAACAAGTCAAGTCCCAAGGTTGTCGAGGATCTCAGGCTGTTGCAAAGACTCGTTGAATACTACGAGAATTATGATGCAGAGCGCGATTCATCGGTGGCTTATAAAATGACAAAAGCTATGTACACAGTTGCTTCGAGGGCCATCGTAATGGCTCAGAATGCGGCGCCTTCGATTGATGAACAGCTATCTGGGCTTGGACTTCACAACTCTCCTCCATGCAACCCACTACCCGAACTTTCTCTTGATGCGCTAGTAGAGCCGGCGACAGCATCTAACGGGTTTCCTGCCAACAATATCAACTACCCCAATGGTGGTGGTGCGGGGGTTACTGGGAATGGATTCAGTTCGATGCCGTTTTTGGAATCGGAATGGATGATGCCTCTTGGTTTTCAACCTGAATATTGGCAGGATCCTTGGGCCAACGTTTTCCAGGACCCGGACTTGTCTGATTTGGCATAACTCTGATGGACCAGAAACAAAGCAAACGGAAGGGCAATACTGCTGATCCTCTGGGTTTTATAAATTCACGATCAGGCAGTACGCAAACCCGTCGGGCTATCGTTTTGCGCGAATTGCACGACTCGGCAGTTTTTCTCACGACCAAGCGTGTTGTGAATCATGTGCAAATCAACGATCGGATGTTTCTATAAGGAAAGGAAGGCCACTTGACGAAATGATCATACCAGTATTCGTTTGGTGATGATCGGATTGTTCCGGAGGGTTGGCAAAAGTGGCTCCACCCCTCATTCATCGTACGACGCACGCCTCATGAAGGATGACCATCTCACCCACGACACGCAATAACCCCATCCCACGAGTTCAACCCCACGAATATAATACAGCTAGATTGCTCTGCATATTGTCACACAAAATCAACTCCACTCACTCACAACAATCCAAACAAAAAACCAATTCGCAATATCTATATATCCCTCTCCTCTCACATCAACACCATGAGTACATCCAAAATCGCCCTCGCTACACTGACCGGTGCCGGCGCCCTCCTGGCTGTCAATTCCTGGACCAAGCCTTCGAGAACGCATTCCATTGCAAATGGTATGCGACATCAGCTAGACGACTACAATTCTCGGATTCATCCTGAACAGGAGAAATCGTGCGTTCTCCCCTTGACCTAAATCCTTTTCATTCGCTCGATCGATGGAATCTGATGTGCATTTAGGGATACGATGATGGATCGAACGAGACTTATGGAGGATGCTAAGCAAAGAAAACCTTGGAATATGACGCTTGCGGAGCGAGAGCAGTCGGAGAAGTAGGAGGTGTAGCGATTTGGAACGTTTTCTTGTATATTCCTTTTTTGGGAGCTTCTGGGATTGGGGTGCTTGTGGTCTTTTTGCTGGTGTATATGGTGTATGGGCATGGAGGCATGGATAATTGGGCTTTGGTTAATTTCACGTGAGAAAGCTCTGATTCTAGACGAGGAATGAAGCATGGTTGAATGAATATCCCTGAGCTGAAGTATACTCTCTCGTATTCTCTTTTGGGACTTGTACAAGGTTGGTTGCTTGATGGACTGGTGACTGGTTGGGGCGAGTTTGGGTTTCCGTTGAATCCGAGGAGCTGCTTGGTAGGAAAGGCTTGAGTTATGAACTGACGACGACGCTGGCTTTGAAGAGCGCCCGTTCTAGACTTGCTGATTAACTTTTAGATGTCACTAGGGATGTTAACGTGGTTACGTGGTAGTAAGGTATGTAGGATGACCTGGATATATAAATAGGTACAAGTACTGTACATGGTATAGGTAGAGTAAACATACGGAGGTACCCCCGTACTGTAATCCTACCCCACCAACAACATCCCACTTTCGCCATCTCAACCCCACCAAACCACCCCTCCGAGTCATCTCCAACCCCCAAAACCCAATTCAAAATGTAGCGCCTCACCACCACCACCAACCTAACCATGTCCCGCGTGCTGATCTTCGGCGCCGGAGGCGTAGGCAGCATCTACGCCTACATCCTCCTCCAGGGCGGCGCCAGCGTCACGGCCGTCTGTCGCTCCAACTACGAAACCGTCAAGCGGGATGGCTTCACCATCAACTCGGCCATCTGGGGACAAGGAATCAAGATCCGACCAGGTGTTGTGCGGACGGTGGAGGAGGCCACTGATACGGACTGGGACTATGTCGTTCTGTGCAGCAAAGCGATGCCCGGGGCGAGTCCGTCGACAGCGGAGGTGATCAGACCGGTCGTAGGGCCCGGGACGACGGTGGTGCTTTGTCAGAATGGGATCCATATCGAGGAGGAGTACCGGCGGGTGTTCTCTGGGAATGCGATTGTGTCGGCGGTGGTGTATCTGCCTGTGACGCAGATAGCGGCGGGGCAGATCACGCATGGGAATTTGGAGATTCTGGAGGTCGGGACGTACCCTTCTGATGCGCCGGGTGGGCATAAGGATGTGACGGTTCGGTTTGCGGAGTTATTCCGGAAGGGCGGGGGGACGATTGATGTTTTTGATGATGTGCAGGGGAGACGGTGGAATAAGCTTATTGTTAATGGGACGTGGAATCCGCTTTGTGCGCTTGCGAGGTCGAGGGATATTGAGCTGCTTGATGCGGAGGAACATGCGGCTGAGGTGGTGTTTAAGGTTAAGATGGAGATTGTGAGGATTGCGCAGGCGTATGGGTATAAGGAGATTCAGGAGAGTAATGCGCGGTTTTTGATGGATCGCGTGAAGGGACGGAGACCGGATAATGGGGTTTATCCTAGTATGGTTGCGGATGCGGTGGAGATGCGGCCGATGGAGGTGGAGGCTATTGTTGGGGGGGCTTTGAAGGCGGCGAGGGAGAGGGGGGTTGAGACGCCGTTTTTGGATTTGATTTATGTTCTTATTAAGGCGTTGGATGATAGTAATAGACGGAAGAGGGCCCAGACGTGATGTTGATTTATTTTAGATCTTGTGAAGGGTCGGATACTTGAGGGTTGGGCGCGTTAGACATAGAGGACCTAGAGTCGAATATATTCCAAAGCTTCAAAGTTTGGTACTGTATCTCTTCATTGAATTTTTGACGAGCTCGTTCATTTCACTACTGTAAACCAAGCTCATCTAAAGCTTCAAGTTTCTCTATCATACATTGTTAAGCATACCCTAACCTTTACCCCTACCTCAAATCATGTGGCGTACCATGATATATTATAGACCTACAAATCCATAAACAGCTTCTTTTCTCCCTAGCAGTCGCAAATCAACCAATAGGCTATATCCAAGTTTCCTTGTTGCGCGCAACATACATACATTCATAATTCAACTGGCTTTCGATCCGTAAAAACATTGTTGGCAATGTTTGTTCCGTGGCACGAACTCTTTATCACAACATCACCTCCAACAAACACCAACATTCCATGACTCAAAATCCTCAGCATCTCTTTATCCCTCTCTTTCCAGCGGGAAAGAGAGGACAAGTCCTTGCTAACAACCAAACCCCCAGCCATTCCGCTGGCAAAGAAATTGTACGACATATGGATATGCCTCGTCGAGTGAAGTGTTGGCAACCAACATGGGCCACAAATTAAGCGAGGATCCTCTCAAAGAAGGGCTCTCTTTCTCACTCCCTTCTCTACCTTAGGTTCGAAATTCGAGGATGATATTTTCTGTTACAGTGTTACTTCCCAATATCTTTTTATTCTTCTTTACGCAAAAATTGGTTTTCACGATGTTCGTCTGCAGGCTGAGGAGTTTGTTTATTACCGTTCTTTTGGCGATGTTGAGAGTTGCAAATGCGGTTTTTGAGAAGGGAGCTTCGGGTGATGTTGCGATATACTGGGGTGTGTTTCCGTTTCTTTTTTTATGGGGGTTTGTGAGGGATTGGGGACTGAGAATGTGGGTTTTAGGACAGAATTCGGCGGGTGAGGAGAGTTCGCAGGGGGCTTTGGGGGAGTATTGTAGAGGTGAGTGTTTAGGGGTTTGTTTAATGGGAATCTTGCTAATGGGTTTAGATCCTCGATTTACGGTATGTTGGATGTGGAACTTGTCTTGATATTCAACAAGGTGTTGAGAGGCATAGCTTATGGTTCATAGATCGTCATGATAGCTTTCCTAGTTGACCTAGGGGATCTAGAGAAAGGTTTGAATCTCGCTTCTTCAACAGGTGATCCTCTTGAGTGAGTAGCAATCCTAGTTATTTTAGATTAGAGTAAGAGCTAAACTAACAGCAACCCAGACAAGAAATAATCACCTGTCAAAACTCCTACAAAAAAACCGTCCTCCTCTCCCTCGGCGGCGAAATCACAACCCAAGCTTTCAACAGCACCCCCAACGCCATCGAAACCGCCCAAAGAGTCTGGTACGCCTTCGGCCCCCACGCCGCCTCCAACCCCGACTCCCCCCGTCCTTTCGGCGACGTATCAGTCGATGGTTTCGATTTCGACTATGAATCTTCTGGCGAGGCACAGCAGCCTATGCCCTTCCTCGCTGACTTCGCTAAAGAATTGCGGAGATTGATGGATGAACCGCCCACTGCGGGGACGCTGGCGAAGAGGTATTACCTCACGGCTGCGCCGCAGTGTGTTTTTCCGGATAAGAAGAATGTGGAGATGTTGGATGGTGTGTTCTTCGATGCGTTGTTTGTGCAGTATTATAATAACCCGCGGTGTGGGACGGAGAACTACCTTTCTAATGATACGACGACGCGGGAGAAGTTCAATATCGGTGTGTGGGATGCGTGGGCGAGGAGTACGTCGTTGAATAGGGATGTTAGGATTTTTCTGG
>LT855409.1:3993137-4043268 GCA_900184765.1 Hymenoscyphus fraxineus
ACAAGCTCCCATGTCGTATCAGGGTACGCTTCATGGCCTAGAATCTCCGCGACGGAGGGTCTGATTTTGGGGACCATTTCTTTTTCTTCTTCCTCTTATTCTATGATTTTGCTTTGGGGACTGTTAGAAAGGATAGAGGAGAGGAGGGAGGGGTAGGGAGGTATACTGTAATCTTATGGGTTGTTTCTTGGTGAGAGGTAAGATCGGTGACAGATTTCCACCCAGGTACTGTACGTACTCTCGAGGTACTCTACTAGACTGCCTCATCACACTGTGGCGTCACGATCCAGAGTTCAAGCCGAGGTGTGGCGGTACATGTACGGTGGGGTCAAGCACGCTCCTACGTAGCTGATTGGTTGATAATTACGTACCTACCTACCCGTACAGCCAGCCCCCTTCGTAAAAGGTACCTACGTAGTGTTTCTGTTTCGCGACCCTTCTCACGAGCTAGCTAGCACTAGCGAATACTCGCTCTACTCGTAGAAACTGAACGAGTGGGAATACAGTACCTAGGTAGACAATTCACATACAAAATACTAATGTAACAACCTGAAATATTCCGTACTATATCGCGATATTACCATCACATCCTCACATCCTCTATCCCCACCATTCCCTCATCACCTCATTCCCACAGCCAAAACCTCAAAATGTCAACTTTATAGGTATAGTAAAACACAGCATCATATTAGCCACTCCAAATCCCCACTTCTTAACTCACACATCATACACACATCCACCAATCCTTCAAAATCACCAAAAAAAATCATCCTTCTATACAATAAAATACATATCAAGAATCTTCTTTCCTTTCCCTTCCCTTCCTTTCCATCTCACCCATTCCATCACCAATCCCACACATTTAACCCCACACCCTTAATCACCAAAAAACATCCCAAATCAAATCAAATCAAACAAAATCCCCATCAACCCTCGGCACGAAGGCCTAACCCTGAATCCCCATGACTCCATAACAAAAAACCCATCCTTCCATCCATCCTTCCCATCATTCATAAAACCCACACACAAACCCCCAAAGACCTTCCTCGGACCCATGAAAAAAAGGGAGAAAGAGTGGAAAAGAAGAGAAAATGAGAAAAAAGAAAAAAGAAAAATTAAACCAATCCTAACATCTTTCCCAAAACCTTCGTATGGTTCCCAAACCACCGCCCCGTCAAAACCCAAACCCAATGGCGAACTCAACTCGTCGAAGCAATGGTATTGATAAAACACTGGTACTTATCCTGCTGTGTCGCAACAGGACTCTTGGTTTTACTGATGACTTTTGTCACCGGTGGTGTACTATTTGTCGTAGCCCAAAGGACTTGTTCTTCCGTGTTGACGGCCTTTTCCGCTTGCACGACCTCAGTCTTTTCCTTATCCTGCGTCGTGGAAGCTGGTTCCCCTTTATCCCTTGGTAACCGCATAGCAAGAAGGACATACTCCGCCCTCGTCATATTCTCCATAACATCCTCCATATACCTCCTAACCTCCTCAGGTGGCGCAACAACCCTCTGCAGCGTTTCTATGTATTTTGCCGCCGCGTAAAGACGGATGGTGATTGGTTGGTAGTAATCCAGGTTGGGATCGTAGGTTGGAGAATCACTACTACTCCCTTTACGTGCGATGAGAAAAGAAACGATGACTAGAGATTCTCGCGTGTATGGATCCGGGGCCCTAGGCTCTAGAATACTAAATTTGGGAAAGAGATAACGGTCACCGTTTCCACCGACAAATTCAAAAACTATACCCGTAGCGTCTCCTTTTGCTGGTGGTACCGGGCCCTTTGATCGTAAGGCTTGAGGCTGAGGGACAGGTTTTGGTGGTGGTGGGGTGGGCATTGCACGGACGGTTGATGCCGGGCTAGGTCGAGATATCTGGTTGCCTTGAGGGGTTGCCGGTCCTGAAGGTGCTGGCGATTGCATCGTCGATGGATGTGGTATTGCAGCAGCTTGTCGAGCTTTTTGTAATCGTGTTAGATCATTGATGTGACTTTGGAATTTTTGTAGCTCCTCTGGTGATGCATTTCCTTGTGCTACAATTTTCATGAGTGCTTTTAATTCGGGATTGCT
The DNA here is from genome assembly GCA_900184765.1 of Hymenoscyphus fraxineus. NCBI lineage: Eukaryota > Fungi > Ascomycota > Leotiomycetes > Helotiales > Helotiaceae > Hymenoscyphus > Hymenoscyphus fraxineus. Next base: position 3,995,210 of record LT855409.1, read on the forward strand.
CGAGGCTCTTTCTGCCAGCATTTGTATGACGGGGTCTTTCTTTGCCTCCGTCATATCTGGCCCAGCCTCAGCGTTGGGGGGGTTCTGTGGTTGCCTGGGAGTCGCTTGTCCATTTTGGGGAGGTCGTGATTGCACATTTGGATGCGGGGAAGGTTGAAAGCTGTTTGGCGTAGAGGCTGGACTCATCGTAGTCTTGAATGTCTCTGCACCACTAGTCGAGGGTTTCACGGATGGCGGTGGTATATGGAATTGGCTTTGTTGTGGAGGAGGGGTAGGCGCTGGAGGAGGCATCATGCCATTTGGTGGACCATATTGAATCACTGGAGGACGAGCCATAGGGGTATCTTTAATGAAGGCTGGTTGATTTGGATCCTTCACCGTATACATAATGGCCTCGAAAGCGTGTGGTTCTACCACTATCGTGCATGGTCCTAACTTGGTCATTGTGTCCCTAGAGGGATTGTTTGGAGGTTCTTCCCATCCTTTCTTCTTTAACGTCTTGGTCCAGTATTTCTCGAATATGCCTTCGGTGATCCATTTCTGCCGTGATCGTTGGAGGGAGTCTAATAAAACGCCGCTGTCCAATATAGAGTCAGTGTGCAATTCACGTATACAAGACTCCAGTAGTTGGAGGGAGTGCTGGGGCGAGAGCTTACCTCTCGGAGACGGACTGGAAGTCTTTCGAAGATAGGTTATTTGGCTGTGGCTCGTCGACGGTGGGTAATGGTTGACCGGGTGCGATAGATTTGGGCAGAGTCTCCTTCTCCTCGACGACGGGCGAGGGAGCTGCTACGACTGGTGTTGGAGTTTGTCGCTGTTCTGGGGTATTGGATGTAGATGCGGATGCCGCTCGTTTCTTGCTGGCCGGCTCAGCTCTGGTTCCGCGCGAGGGAAGTTTCCTCTTCCTCCCCTCCATAATTGTAGATTCTGTGCAAGTCTGGCTGGTCGACAGCGAGATTGGTGGTGGGTGGTGACCGGACGACGCGTTTTCGTTCTCGTTTTCGCGGTGGTGTAAAGTACCTACGGCCTGCACCGCACGGCAACGCACCGCTCCCTGCTTGAGGATGTGGGTTTTTGGGAGATCAGGAACTTTTGACACAGCTCGAGTCTTGATGGCGTAGCAACACCTGCAGCCCCGTCTGGAGATTGAGTCGTGGACTTTTATAGAAAGGTTTATGAGTTGAAGCCTTTTTCAATGTTCCAACTGTATTGCACACCCCAAAAATGAAAATGGGAATGGGAATGGGTGGATTGTGGAAGGTTGTGAAGGTTCGTGGATACTTGGTGCAGAGCTTAGCTCAGGTTATGGGCAAGTACACCTGCAAGTACCCAGCTACCTAGTCAGATACCTAGGGATGGGAATATATGACACCAGCTATTGGTGGCGGTGATTTCTAGCCGATTCTTCTGTACAATTATTCCCGAATCTATACGGATACTGCAACAAAATTCATGTCAACTCAATGATTCGAACTTTTGACAGCAATTGAATTGATTGTTCGTGATATTGTTGCGCAACGAAGTTGTTGATAGGGTGTGGTGTGAAAGTTCCCTCTCATAACCTTACTCACGAGATGCCCTCCCCTGCAACCACTGGAGCCTCCGCCTGGGAGAGTCACGTCACCTAATCTCTTTCTCTCCAAACTCATCCCTCCAACCTATTCGGGAGGGTCAGTGAGACTTCAATCTATTCTTACCACTTTTAGCCCGTCTGCAGCGTCTCCGTCTCATCTTTTCCAGTAAGGTTATGCCCTCGTTTCTGATCACTCTCATAACCCGGAGTTTGCCGTTGACGTTGACCTAACATGTTGCATTCAGTCGCTAGTTCCCGTTGAGATGCCATCTCCAGCTATTGCACCCATCTTCAAGAAAGCCTACTGGACTCTGATACTCGGGACTTTATTCTACATACTTGCTCTCATATCCTTCACAAATCCTTGGTTGCAAAGACAGTAAATTCCCCATCGTCAAAATTCCATCATGATAACTAGAGGCTAACTCGGAATAGTATCTTGTACTGCCACAAGTTCCACACAGCATGGTGGCAAGATATCAGTAAACCGGAACAATGGGGATTTGCGAGTACGTCTCTTACCACCTTCTTTTTCTTGGTCCATATTCTGATAAGAGGCAGAAAATCAAATCACCCCATTCAATTTTACCACTCCAGATAATGAGGTGTTGTATGCGTGGCATGTTATGCCCTTGGGTTTATATGCTAAGCATGAGGCTGCTATATTGAGTCAACCATCCGGAGAAGACATCACTCGTACAAAAGCGTTCCAGCTTTTGCGTGATGATCCAGATTCCAGGTTGATTATAAACTGTATGTCATTTTCACATTCTTCTTCTTGTTGTTCATCTGCTTATACATCCTAGTCCACGGGGTATTTACATCTCCCCTTTTTACTGACGTGTATATCAACACATCACTAACCACCCCCCAAGAACGCCGGTACCGTAGCCCAAGGCTGGCGCACCGATAGCTACCGTTCACTCTCCGACGGAAGCACATCCAAAATCCACATCCTTGGCCTAGACTACCGCGGCTTCGGTCACTCCACAGGGACACCTACCGAATCAGGTCTCATAATCGACGGCATCGCAGCCGTAGACTGGGCCTTGAATATCGCCAAAGTCCCATCTGACCGAATTGTCATTCTAGGCCATAGCCTAGGCACAGCAGTAAGTACGGCCGTCGCAGAGCACTACGCACTGAAATCCATCGAGTTCGCGGGTGTTGTCTTGATCTCGGGATTTACATCCATCCCCGAACTCCTCCCTGACTATGCCATCGCTGGACTCCTCCCTGTTTTATCGCCTTTGAAAAGATCCCCAGCTTTACTCAAACTATTCAACGATTTTGTCGTTGATACCTGGCCCACCGCCACGCGTCTCGCAAATTTCGTGCGTGTGAGTAAGAAATTACGGCTTTTCATCTTGCATGCAAAGGATGACTATGATATCCCATGGTTCCACTCTGATGGCTTATTCGCTGCTGCTGCTAATGCTACGACTGACGGGGGAATGGAAATTTCATTGCTGGAGAGTATGAAGAAGAGGAATACGATTGAGATGGGGGATGGGGCTTTTATTAGTACCTGGAAAGATGGGGAGGATAGGATTATACGAGAGGAGATTGTGGCTTATGGTGGTGAGTACTCCCTATCTACTCTACTCTTCTTTTTTTGTTGAAGATAGGGATTAATGGTTTTGTAGAACATAACCGGGTTTTGACGTACGCGACTGTTTCTCTGGCTGCGTTGAAGGCGTTTGGACTTGATGAAGGTGGTGTTTTGCCGGTGTAGAGTGTAGATAGATTGCTTTTGAAGTTTGGAGTAATCTTACTCGAGGAGATGGATTGTTGTTCGTTTACTTGTACTACCTATATTAATGTGCCGCTATCCCTTACCTTCTACTTCCACCATCTTATGCCACTTTACAAACTCGGTATAGTGTGGCGCGCGTCAAATGCTGCATCCATAAGGACCCTAATAGGTATTCGTTTTTGACTATTCTCGTTCATTGGCGTATGATTTTCGAGGTAGTTTTGAGCCGGTTGCCTACCACATCCACGCAATCTACTCACGTTTATGAGATAGACGAAGGAAGAGAGTTTCATCTTTGTGTGTATTAGTATGCAAAATTCGCATGCATTGTCGAATTGCAAATTTACAAGTAAAGTAAACATTCAATGCTTCCGTGACAAAATTGGGAGAGCTACGCACGAACCAATCAAATTGAAAATCGAAACATGGATACAATAACCAGAACCCCGCCATCCCACTTGAACCTCCAGCTTCCCAGAATCCACCCACACCTCATCCCCAACATCCATCACCCTCCAACCTAGGAATTCTCTAGCAATGGCCGATAACTCCAAACTCGAGGACAAGGCCAGCTCGCGCGAAGCAGCCAAAGAAGTAATTGAGGAAAACGCAACCACGGCGCACGGCGACTCCGAAAATGAAGACGAAGAAGAAGAACCCGTCGCAGAGGGAACCCCAGCTGCCAGCTCCGCAGCGAAGAAGAAGAAATCCAAGAGGAAGCGTATAAAGGCTGCCCTAACTAGCACTACCACCAAAGGCGAATCTTCAGCTTCAGCTTCTGCCGACCCAAGAGCCGACGCATCGAAAGCCATCGGGTCGCTGAGTAAAGCGCAGATTCAGGATATCCTCAAGATGAACCCTGGGCTGGCACAGGAATTGAGCGCGGGTGGCAAGGACGACGCGAAGATGGCGGAGGAGTTCAAGAAGTTGAGCTTGGAGGAGATTCTCTCGGGGTTGGCGTCGAGTGGGAAGAATGTGAAGGATATGGCGGGGTATAAGTTTTGGCAGACGCAGCCTGTGGGCAAGCTGGGGGATAAGGAGAAGATTGAGAAGGAGGGTCCGTTTAAGGAGATTGATATTGAGCAAGTAAGGAAGGAGCCGTATCCTATGGCGGATGGCTTTGAGTGGGTTACGATGGATCTGTTGGATGAGGAGGAGTTGAAGGAGGTTTTTGAGTTGCTTTATGGGCATTATGTTGAGGATGATGAGGCGATGTTTCGGTTTAATTACTCGAAGTCTTTTCTTAAATGGTATGCTTTTCTTTGCGGAATTTGGATTTTGTGCTGACTTATTCAGGGCCCTTCGTTCACCGGGATGGAAAAAGGATTGGCATGTTGGATTACGTGCTACGCAATCCCGTAAACTCGTAGCCTTCATATCAGCTATCCCCGTTGACTTGCGAGTCCGAGATAAAGTCCTGAAGGCATCCGAAGTCAACTTCCTCGTCGTCCACAAGAAACTCCGCTCAAAAAGACTCACTCCAGTGCTGATCAAAGAGATCACTCGAAGATGCTACCTGGAAGGTGTTTTCCAAGCTATCTACACCGCCGGAGTTGTATTACCAAAGCCAATCAGTACCTGCAGATACTTTCACAGATCGATAGATTGGCAGAAATTACATGATGTTGGATTCAGTCCCTTACCGAAGGGCAGCAAACCATCATACCAAGTCCGCAAATATCAATTGCCGGATCATACTGCCACAAAGGGACTACGAGCGATGGAGCATAAAGATATTGATGCTGTTCATGATTTACTTACCCGGTATTTGAAAAGATTCGATATGTCCCCTGAATTCAGTAAGGAGGAAATTGAACATTGGCTGCTTCATAAACCAAAGGAGTTTGAGGAGCAAGTCGTTTGGTCATATGTCGTAGAAGTAAGTCTTATTCCATCCTCGTCTCCACACCATATCACAATCAAAATCAGATCAAAGTTCGTAAAAACTAACAACTCTCCCCAAGGACCCCCAAACAAAATCCATCTACGACTTCTTCTCCTTCTACTGCCTCGAATCCTCCGTCATCAACAACCCAATCCACACCAACGTCCGCGCAGCCTACCTCTTCTACTACGCCACCGAAACCGTCTTCTTCCCAGACTTTACACGCGAAGACCTCAAGACTCGCCTCAACGCTCTCATCAACGACGCACTGATCCTCGCCAAGAAATACAAGTTCGACGTCTTCAACGCTCTCACGCTACAAGATAACGCTTTGTTCTTGGACCAGCAGAAGTTTGGTGGTGGTGATGGGCAGTTGCATTATTATCTTTATAATTATAATGCTAATCCTATTGCGGGGGGTGTGGATGCGAGGAATAATGTTGATGAGGCGGGGAGTGGGGTGGGTGTTGTGATGTTGTAGAGACTACGGGTCTGGGATGGGTTGAATTGCGTTGGGAGGAGAGTGTTGGGGGGAAGACTGTGACGGTGGTAGTTCAGTGGTGGGAGAGTGAAGGAAGGGGAGTGGGATACCTAGAAATGAATGAACCTGAAAAGTATGAATTTGCATTTGCATTAGCATTGGTAGTACCTCCTTGTATAACTTGAATAGTATTCTTTCTCTTTTCTCTTTTTTCTTGTACAAGGATACTTTTAGAGTAAGGCTGAGATTTATCCCAAGGAGCCAGTAGGTCTGAAGGCTAGCTATTGTAGCTATTGTTTTACTCGGATAAGAGGTCAGTAGTTAGTAGATCCCTAAACTAAACAACAACATCCCGCTTTAGACTTATTTACTAAGCTAAGTGAGCGTACATCTTATTTATTATGTATTCAAGACCTTATACTCCGTAGTACCGAGTATTACGATCTTGTATTTAGTAGTGGGAGGAGATGGGGTTATGGGAGAAGCGTAAGGTTGTGTACACAGTGTTGTACAGTACATTGTCGATATATACGTAGGTATATAATGTTCAAAGCTACGGAGGTACAACGTTCTCTATACAACCTGAACTCCCTGAACTAGATGGGAAGATTTTAGTAGTAGGAGTGAAGGGAAGGGGAAGGGGAAGGGGGAGTGGATGGAGAGGGTATTGGGAGGAGAGGGTATTGGGAGGAGATGGTAGGAGAGAGTGAATGGAGGGGTGGAGGGGAAGGGGAAGGGGANGTGTATTTAGGAGGGGTCTCTTCGGGTCCAGAAAAAACTTCCGAATTTGTACCGAGGAGACACTGTTTTGAACAACGGAAATTTTATACTATTAAACTCGGATAAATATATAAAAAATACTAGGAGACGTAGAATTGACTTATCTATATTTCTAGTAGTACCTAGATATCTTTTGGGTAACGCTGTTATGATTTAGTGTTCAAAAGGTACGATAATAGGTGTGATATAGGAGGAATAAAATAGGAAGTTTTTTCAGGACCCGAAGAGGGGGTGAAGGTGGGAGAGGGTGGGGTGAAGGNTGTATTCCGAGTCCTTAAATTAGTACTCTACTCTAAGTAAATAATACTATAATATTATAGGGTAATTGTTGGTATAACTTGGTGGGATAACAAAGGTACGAAAACAGTAGCAAAAGTAGACGACAACGAGTACAAAAGAGTAGTAGTATATAATTATGATTGTGTGTCTGCTACGTGGATTCCGGGCGTATATATAGCCCGAAATGTCACGTGGATAAACCACGTGAATATATCGTAACACTGGCACAACTTAGGAAAGTTGTAAAGCACGACTACTAGTTACAAAAGAAGAAAATACCGTCCATCTGTCCGTCCGACTACATACTGTCTGTCCAGCTAACTAATCACAGTGCTCTGTCCAGCTATTCCATCTCTCGCTTGTCCTTCGCTAATCGCGTCCGACTAGAAAAGGGGGTAGTCGCGTCCGACTAAAAGGGGGATATTTGGCGAGTGTGCTAGGGGGAGTATAACCCTCGCAAGGCTTCTTTGTGTTCAGGTCGGCAGGGAGGTCTGTAGTTGTAGTATGTGCCCCAGGGGAGGGGGGTGTCTAGTATGTGCCCTGGGGGGTGTCTGGTATGTGCCCGAGGGAGGGTCTGTCTCTATTCGATCCTCGAGGCAAGGCTGGGCCGGGACAACCACAAGGCGTTCGGAGGGGTGGTATTTGACGGAATTTCGGAAGCATGTTAAAAGGTATAATTGAGTCGCTTCGGGCCAATTTCGAGTCTTGGCGAATTGTTATTGTACTTGCCGAAAGTATATCCTCAAAACTTCGTAGCGGTAGGCTTTGACTTGTGAAAATGGCGTGCTTGTCGGAGGCCGATTTTAATTGCCGTCAAATCCGAAAAAAAAACTCTTTTGTAGTGCAAATGCGTGATTCGAGGCTCCTTTGCGGGGTGGTTTTGTGTGTGGTGCAAATGCGTGATTCGAGGCTCCTTTGCGGGGTGGTTTTGTGTGTGGTGCAAATGCGTGGTTCCGAGGCTCTTTTGCAGGGTGATTTTGCATGTGCGAATGCGTGATTTCGAGGCTCTTTCGCTAGGTGATTTTGTGTGTACTCGAGAAGTGTCGGCTCGAGAAGGAGGTCTCTTTCGAAGAGGAGGGTACTCTGGTTGTTGTATTGCTCTTCGAATGAGGGTGTCGGTTCGAAGGGGGTCCCGTAGGTATCCGTACGCTCCGGAAAGTGGGAGTATTGTCGATTTGCGTGCCTCGTCGTCGAAGGAGGTGGCAGACGAGTGTAAACAGTTGTCGAAGGACTCGAAAGGCTCAATTAAGAGGTCGAGAATTGACGTGTACTACCTGAACTTGCGGTAGTGTAGCGCGTACTATTACTGCGACAGTAATAAAGTCCTTGCTCTTCAAGTCCTGTCCGAGGGCAGCTCTACTACGACAATAGAGGGCTTGCGTATACGTCGAATTAGGAACCGAACATAATAAGTGCTCCTAAACCAAGTTAATTGATCTGTAGAACACTGATCAGTGTTAGTATAACTTGGTGGGATAACAAAGGTACGAAAACAGTAGCAAAAGTAGACGACAACGAGTACAAAAGAGTAGTAGTATATGATTATGATTGTGTGTCTGCTACGTGGATTCCGGGCGTATATATAGCCCGAAATGTCACGTGGATAAACCACGTGAATATATCGTAACAGTAATATTATATAGATTACTTATTTAATCTACTTAATATTACTTTATAATATTACTTTAGTAGTAAAAGTAAAAATAACCTCTAGAGGTTATTTTCGTCTTTAATATTATACTAAGACTAGCCTATAATAAGTATATTCTACCTTATTTTAGACCCTATTTAATAACTATAGATATTAATAATACTATATAAAATAAGATTATAAAGAAGGAGATAGTAATTCTTAGTATTATATTTAGTATTCTCGAAAGTAATAATAAGTTAAAGGTACCTATTATACTACTAAAATTAGCTAGTAAATATATATATACTAGTTATAGTAGTACTAAGTATATAAAGGAGTTACTAGAAACTACTTACTTGTTACGTACTGGAAATGGGTGTTCGGTCACGTGTTTCATGGCCACGTGATCCACCACATTTTCCACTTATATAGTAGAGTTTTCTCGTTTAATTCTAGGCTCCTTAGAGCGTTTTTACCTACTTTTAATAGACTATTTATACGCGATATTACTCTTAATAAGTATAATAGGTTATTTATATATTAATTAAGACTTTTTATAAGCTTTATAATTAGCTTATATAGTATAGTAGTTTAAGAGAAAGGCGGTTAATATATAAGGGTATAGAACGATATATATTAGTAGAAGAAAAGATTATTATCTTTATATATATAACTACTAAATCGAACTTAAATTATAATATCTAGAAAGCGTTCTAGTACTTAGAATAAACTATTTATAAGTAATCTTTTTACTATAAAACTAGCCTAAATACTTATATTAATAGAGTATTCTATAAGGTTCTTAACTTATTAATACTCTTATATTTATATATTATCTAACTTTTAAATAGTAGTACTCTTATATTTTATTTTATTACTTAAAACCTTTAATATATACTATATTTTAAGAACTATTTAAATACTTTAAATAGAACTTATATTAGTATATATATACTATTAAATATATAAGTAGTATATTATAATTAAAAGGGTACTTTATTATAGAACGTACTTATAATTTATAACTTTAAAAAAGCGTTTATATATCTTCTACTAGGGTAGGAAGGGTTAGTATATAATAGACAAGTACTCTAGAATACTATAGTAAGGTATAGATTTATAATACTAAAGGGTAAATACTACTTAAAAGATACTAGATATAGTAATTCGAGGTTTATAATATTACTATATTAAGAAGTATAATACTACCTATAAGAATAGAGATTAGTAGATTAAAAGTCTTAGAATACTAAGGAGCTATTTAATTTATAGTATATATCTTTAAGAAGTATAATTAAGTATATCTTTAGTATAATAAAACGTAAGTTTAGAATCCTAGACTATATAGTAAAGTACTTAATTAATATATAAATCTATCTTATCCTAGCTATTTATACTTTATATAACTTTATTTTATTCTAGAAGAGCGTAGATTATATATTTAATAATAGTAATAATAATAAAGCCGAATTAGATTAAAGGGATAAGGAGAAAAGGCTAGTAGATATAATTAAATATATAAGAGTTAGATAAAGAAGTAATAGTAAAGAGATAAATATGTTATAAGATATAATTATAGCTTAAATATAAGTAGATTACCTAGTATACCTAGGATTTTAGTATACTTTTTAGCTTTTAGCTTAGGAAACTATTTTAGTTTTATTATTATATAAATTTATATAGTAAACTTATAAATATATTTACTAAAATCTAATAAATAGAAGGTTACTAAGTAACTATATTACTACCTATAACCTTTTACTTCTACCTTTTACCTACTACTTCTATTATACCCTCTATTATATTTAATATCGAAATACTAACTTTATACCTTAAAAGAAGGTCTCTTAATACTTTATTATATCTTCTAATAAACTTAGTTAAGTTCTTACTATTTATAAGCTAAGTATATACTAAATCCTAGTTCTTAAATAATATATAAGCGTCTTTATACTTATAATTAAATACGGCTATTATACGCTTCTAGGGAGTACTATAAGTCTTAGTAAGTTAATTTATAGCTATAGTAAGAGATACTATAACTCCTCGATCTTTCCTACTTATTTCGCGGGTATAAGACTTCGAAGTAGACTTATCTCGCCTAGATATAGTATCTAGAACGTTTAATTATCTACTATAACGTTAATTAGCTATAATAGATATAGGGTTCTTAATAAGAGAATTAAGTAGTATAGCTCTAGTTCTAGTAGTAATAATATAATTATATAACTCTTTAAGGATATTAATATACTAAAGGGTATTATTTTTATATTATTTAACTAATAGGCGAACCTTAATAATATCTCTCTAAGCTTATTTAAAGGTAGTTATTAATTAATTAACTCGATTCTATCTAAATCCTAACTACTTCTTTAGGAATTAAAAGTTCTTATATAAAGTCTTATATATATTCTCTTTTAATTTATACTTATTAACTATTATATTAAGTAGAGCTCTACTATATAATTCGTAGATATATAGAATAACTAAATTATACTAGGTCTCCTTCTTTTATCTACTATTAGCCCTTTTACTAGTTCTTAATACTTCGAGTAATTAAAGGAATAAGGTATACTCTATTTCCTTTATTTAATATAATTATAATATAAGAGGAGTAATAGTATTTAGGGTTACTTAGACTAGAATAAAAGTCGATAGGGCTAGAGTAGCTAGAATAGATATAACTTCTTATAAAGGTAGCTAGTATTCGCCTATAACTTCCTAGTTAGTACTAAAGATAATCCCCTAGCTAGAGGCTTATAATACTATATCTACTAGGGTAAATAGAGCGTTCGATTTAGTTACTTATAGTTATAAAGGTTTAGGTAGTATAGATAGTATACTATTAACTATAATAATTAAAGTACTCGGAATCGAGTTTATAATCGATTCTACTATCTCCTTTAGATCCTTTAGAGGAATTAATCTCGTAGATTATCTTAGTAGTATTTTAGATTAAAAAGAAGAAGAAATAACTATTAGTTAACTTTTTAATATCTTATAGGAAAATAGGTATATTAGACTAGATTATATACTAATTTCTTTAAAAAAATAGGCTCCTTTACTAATCTTTTACCTTATAAAACAACGTTATAAAATCTCGAATTATTACTAATATATTATTATTTAATATAGTAAAGTTTTTAAATTAAGGCCGGTAGAATATATAATTCTTTTATATCTTTCGCTATATCTATAAATTCGTACTTAAAATCGAGGGTATAATAGAACGTAAGGAAAAGACTAGTATAAACTTAGTATAAAGATAGAGCTATACTATACCTATTTTATATAATATTGTCGATTAATATACTATAGATATAGTAGATTAAACTTATATAATATCGAGATAAAATATTATCTTAAATAGGCGTAGTTTACTTAGTATATTAAGTCCTAACATTCTGAGTGAACAGAGCCTTAAACGCTACAACGTTCTCTATACTCCTCAATACACAATCTTGGCCGGCCGAATATAACACACCTGCGGCGAATGCGCCATCTTATCCGAAGCCGCATACCCACTCAACCCCTCGGGACACGGAAAAAGTTCAAACCTCCAAACAATCAACGTCAACAACTGTCTCATCTGCAAATACGCCATTCTCCTCCCATAGCACCCCCTCTCACCCAGTCCAAATGTCAACATCGGTCCCGCGGCGGCATCAAACACCATCTTGCCCCCTGGACCGGGAACCATCCATCGTTCTGGGTTGAAGGACCCCATGTCTGCGTGGTTCCATACTCCGACCTTGCCTTTGGATTCTAAACCCAGTTTCGTACGGAGCGAATCTTCGATCTGGAATTCCGGGGATAAGAAGCTAGGTCCGTTGCCCATGAGGAAGACTTCCGTCCCTTTCGGGATGAAGTGGCCTAGGATCTCGGTGTCCACCACGGCGGTACGGACGGCTGAGGCTTCCGTCTGTGAACAGCGGAAGATTTCTTCGATTACGGCGTCGCGGTAGTGGATCTGGGTTTGTGTTATTTCGTCGAAGGTGGGCATGCGTTTTTCGGCTGTTGCGTCGGCGTGCCCGTCTCGAAGTGAGGTGCGGAGGGTGGATTGGATGGTGGGGTTGTCGGTTAGGTATTTGAGGGCCCAGGTTACGGATGTGGCGGTTGTGTCTTGGGCGCCGATTATGAAGCCGAGGATCTGGGGGTTTGTTAGTGGGTTTTATATGGGGAGAATGGAGGAGGGGGGTGGAATGGTAAGGGATACGTGAAAAGGAGGTGATTTTGTGGTAGAAATAAACATACCTCATCCGACATTCCCTGCGATCCAAACTCAGGGGTTCTATTCTCCTTCTCGGCTAACCTCATCTCCCTCCTCACAATATCATCCACCGCACACTTGACTTCCTTATTCGCCGCAGAAGTGCTCTTCGCCCGCACAACAGCCTTCTCAATCTCCCTACTAATCAGCTCATTCTTATTCCGAATCGACTTCTTCAACGCCGCTGTTTGGCGTAGTAACCAATGCGACAAAACCGGCATGGGGGACTTGATACACGCCTCGACGCTGTGCATCAGATTCAAAAAGCTCTGCACCATCTCCGGATGCGGGGCACGGGGTAAGACGGCTTCTTCTTCAAGAGTCTTGGGTAGAGCGACCTCGGTGATGGTATCGAAGAGACGTAGTTGTGCTTTCGTATTACTATTCCCCGGATCGGCGCCAAATACAATAGGCCACACCGCATCCATAGTCGTACAATGCACATCATGCGCCGCCGCGAACGCGCGTCCTTTCGCCAGTCTCGCCTTCTGCTCCCACAATTGCAGCAAATCCTGGCCTGCCTCATACATATACGGCGCCGCGATATCCTGCAAGAACCCCGTCGCCATGATGCCCTGCACCCACTTCCTATGCTTCCGAAACTCATCATTAGTCTGCATCACGAAATGGGATTTCGAGACGATCCCCCCCGAGACGTCGGCGATGAATTTGGAACGATCGAATTCTTTCGTGCGGTGTACGAGGATGTCTTGGGCTTCGGTGTAGTCGGTTACCACGACGCAGGGGGGGCCGAAGGGGCGCGTGAAGAGTTGGATGATGGGCGAGTTGAGGGTGGTGTTTTGGAGGGACATCCAGGTGTGGATTTCTTGCGTGAGGGAGATGTGGGAGACCATTGAGGAGACGTCGCCCAGGAGGCGGTTGATGGATGCTTTGTGATATGGGATTCCTGGGATGGGTTTGGGGAGGGCCCATTTGTAGGTGAGGTAGAGGAGGGTGAGGAGGCCGAGGAGGGATGTGTAGGTTGAGGGGGGGATGGAGCGGAGGAAGGTGGTGAGGAAGTTTACATTTTGGTTGAGGTGGGATTGGATTGTGGCTGCTGTGGGAAGCTGCCCCAGGAGGGTGGAATTGAGTGCTTGAGCCATGAGGTTGGTGATGATTTCGAAAAGGCAGAAGAGGCCTATTGAAAAAAAAGAAATGAAGACAGACGAGAAGAAGAGAGAATTAGAGGGTGGGAAGTTTTTGGGGAGCTTCTTGGATAACGACCAATGATACGGATGTGATCTGTTTACACCGTTCGCACCCCTCGCTTATGTTCGCATCTGCGGGATTGTCAGGGGCTGTGGGGAAAATCTGTGAGATAAGTATGTAGACCCGAGGTTTGGCCGGAGATATACTGAAACACATCCTGTAGGTACTTCTACGTATACATATGCTTAATCTGTATACTGAAGAGATTGATCATAGGAGATAACATGTATTCTTCAATACAAATTTCCAGAGTTAGAGAGTTGCATAAAATGTTTTCGGCTGAGCCCCGGGACTGCGTGGTACTCAAACGACCCTGGATGGAATTTTGTTAATACTACATGCTGCTTATCATTACAACGATGAAGAAGCATTTTGAATCGTCCTATAATGTATATTGATCCGCATCAAATACATATTGACCCACTCCCGATTCCCGGTCACTCGGCATTCTCACTTCGGCGGTGTTTTGGGTGTAAAATGGAAATGGAAATGTGCTCATACCTCACGGCGGCCCTCTATTTACTCTGCATTTAGAGAAGTGCGTCAGTATTCTCAATCAAGAGGATACAGCTATGGATGACATAATACTTCAATAACGTAAAGTTCCATTTCCTTCAAGTCTGATGTTTCCCTCAACTCATCACCCACCCAAACACGAAAACAACATGGCCCCCAATCCACCCTTCCCTTTCCCAGCAGTACTGCCCGATCCCCACATCCCAATCTCAGAAACCCTCTCACGATGGTCATACAGCAACGTATCCAAACCAGCCCTCCACGTCGTCCCCGAGAACGAAGGTCACATCCTCCAAGCACTGGAATACGCGCATTCGCACCATCTCACAGTCGTGGTGGCCGGAGGCGGGAACGCAGCATTCGTGCCTATTACGAAAGATACGCTATATCTTAGTCTCGAGAAGTTCGATGGGATTGAATTGGATGACGACAGCCAGACGGTGACGTTTGGTGGGGGTGTGAGGGCGGGGAGTGTTTTGAGGGAGCTTGCTGAGAGGGGTTTCTATACGGTGCTTCCGAGTAGTAATTCGGTTGGGATGGCGGGGTTTGTGCTGGGAGGTGGTGGGGTGAGTGTTTTTTTTGTTTTGTTTATTTTTGAGTCTGTGGACTTAGAAGATGGAGAGGGAGATACTGGGCTGATATGACGGGATTTACAGCATCATTTTATCGGTCTGCATGGTTTGACTGTTGATAACGTCGAATCCTTCCGAATCATCACCGCCGATGGACGGGTTCTTGATCTAGACCGCACCGCTACTGGGGAAGAGCAGTCCCTATTCAAGGTACTGAACGGTGCTGGCCTGGGATTTGGTGCCGTTGTATCCATCACTATGAAGGTCTATCCGCTATCCAATCTCGGGATGGAGAATAACCACTTCGTCACCCGCCGACTTATATTCCCAGATAAGGAGATAGGCGCTGCTGCCCAAGCCCTGGTTTCTTTTCAGCATCTCGATCCAAAGTTGATCGTAGCGCTCGCTTGTGTTAATGCACCCCCGGGTACGCCAGCGTCTGGCACACCGATTGTAGTCCTGGAATCCACATATTTCGGGAGCAAGAAGGAAGCAGAGAAGAAGGCAGCTGTGCTTTTTGAAAAGGTACGCGTCGAAAAAGCGAGCATGGCGATGACGCTCAGCGAACCATTCGTGAAACTCAACGACGCGACACCGAATACGACTGGTGACTACAGAGACATCAACGTCGCAGCCCTCCAAGAGATATCCGCCAGTGCAATCGAAGAAGCGTTCCATCTATGGCAGACATTCACATCTGCCAATGAAGATGCCAACAGGACGATGCTGGCATTCAGTCGCTTCGACACATCCTTTTCGGAGAAATCCAGAAAACCTGGTGAATTTATCGGGACGAGGGATAGAGGGATGGCGTGTATTGCTATGACTTGCTTCTCTAAACCGGAGGTGAGGGATAAAGCTGAGGACTTTGCGGAGGCGTTTAAGGATGTTGTGAGGAGAAGTGATGCGGAGGGTGTTCATAGGACGGTGCTGAATAATATGAGGCCCCATACGAGGCTGGGAGAGGTATTTGAGAAGGAGGCTTTTGTGGAGATTAGGAGGGTGAAGAGGAGGTGGGATGAGGGGGGGTTGTTTTGGTGTCCTTGGTTTAGGGATATTTGAGGGTTTGGGGGAGGACCTTCTGTTGCTGAAGTGGATTATGTGATGATACAGTGAAGTTTGGTATTGCGGGGATTCTAGAAATATAAAAAACTGTTATGAGTAAGTGTTGTGATTGAGAAAAGTAGAAAGGTTGTTTTTCTAGCTTATAGAAATAGATCTAGTTATATCTTCTCCTAGGTTCTTGTCTTAGTAAATGTAGAGTAGGTTCGCGCGACGCCGCGAAGTAGTTTTCTACTAGAATCTATCAGCTATTTAATAACCAGGGAGAATACTAGTAATCTTTCAGGATAACTACTTGAGAACTGCTAAAATATAACAAGTCAAGTATTAACTTTTTCCTAGAGTGCTAATTCTCTCGAGGTTATAACTAGTTCTTGAATTTAAGTAATGAATTATATATTTAATGTTAGATTTATAGAACGTAACTTGAAATTAATTTCACTGAATAAAAAACCTTGAGAAAGTAACGATAGAGAAGAAAATAGAGTTCTTAGAAAATAAATGAAAAGTCTATGTATTTGTATAAACGAAATAAATAATAGAAATATTTAAGAACTTAAAGACTTAATAGAAAAGTATCTTAGTTAGCTACGAATTAAGCTTGAATTTCGGGGGTTTTTCTAAACCGTGCTTTTTTATAATAAAGAATATATTTCCCCCTTATTCTATAGTTATTTATACTTTACTAGATAATAATATATACCCTTGTATCCTGGATAGTAGTAAATAGAAGCCTTTTACCTCCTTTTTAACTCTATAAACCTTTTAGAACTAAAATAAACGCTTTTATTTCTATCTATCTTTTTCTAGGGTTTTAGTATACTACTAGGAATACTAAGGCTAAAAGGAGAAAAGGATAAATTTTTATTTCCTAGATTTTTATTATTATATAATAGGACTAGGTCTAAAACGCAGGTAGAGTAGATAAGCTGATATAGCGCTTCGTTCTAGCTAGTGTACGTTACCTTTAGACTACGTTTGAATTTTACCCTCTCTCTTTAGAGACTCTCTTTAGAGGGTAAAATTAGTAGGAAAAAAAAGTACGGATTATAAAAAAACACCTAAAATTTAAGCTTAATTCGTAACTGAATGTAGAATTATAAGTAATTATTATGAACGTCTATCCCGATAATTCTGTATCTTTTCACAAGAAACCGACTATAAGTAGTAAAAGGTCTAGTTTCAAAAGGATATCGTGAATGCAATGATACTAATCTCTACTCTAACAAACGCAGAACGATTCATCAACTCTCCTACCACTCGATATCTGCACCATTGTACTGGTGGAGTCCAGAAGCATTCTCCCAGCCGGCTACCTTGATATTAACAAACTTTCCATTCAACTTGGTGTCCCTGTCGAGGACCTCAATCACGGCTTTAGCGCCGGTTTTGGCGTCGAGGTCGGCATATGGACCACCTTGGTCTGTTTGACACCACTTATTTGAGTTAGCTACAGTAAAAATGACGAACAACTACAACGTGGAGGCCTATTAAGACTAGGACACTTACACCTGGAGAGACAGCGACAAAGGTAAATCCTTCATCTTCCAATTCACAAGCGAAGATGGAAGTCAGGCAGTTGAGTGCGGCCTTGGAGATGCGGTAGCCATGGTCAGGAGAGATCATGAATTTCTTGGTGTGTGTAATGGATCCGACAATGGAGCTCCTGTTGAAGAACATCAGTCATCATATACCTTCAATTATGGATATACTACCCACACGTTGAGCACTGTCTTCTTGGTGCCTTCTCTCAGAAGCGGCAGGAATGCCACGGTGATCTTGTGGACAGCATCGACATTAACCTTGAATGCATTCTCCAAAGTCTTTGCCTCGGTTAGAGGGGTAGGAGTCATGCTCGCAATGGCAGCATTGTTAATGAGGACATCGAGACCACGGCCACCCAGTTTCTCCTTGACGTCATTTGCGGCGGCGGTAATGCTGGCATCGTCGGATACCTCAAGCTTGACGGTAACCACGCGACCCTGAGATTGATCGATGACTTCCTGCAGAGCCGGAGAAGGGTTGCCGCGGATGGTGGCGAAGATGGTGGAAACCTCGCTGGTAGGCTTCTGCAGCAATGCCTTTACCATTTCAAAGCCTAGGCCACGGCTGGCTCCAGTGATGAGGTAGGTTGCCATGGTGCCGAAATTATCGTGATAGTGGTGTTGTTGTGCTGGTGTCTGTTTTTCTTGGAGGCTTAGTGGGGTGATCTGGGCAGGAGGGATATTCGGATAATGTCTTGATAAGAGTAAGGTGTTGATAAGAGTAAGAATCTCTTCTAATCAATGGTTTTGAACTCAACTGCAGCCATTGAAAGAACATTCAGGCACAACCTTATCTCCATTATCCCCGATTCACATCTCCACTATTGCCGTTACAACCGCGCCAACCAAATAAGGTAACACAACATAAAGTGGGTCACATGTTGCTTACTGTACCAATGTCTAAGCGAGGCTTAGCGTATATGTACGCGAGTTCCCGCAACAGAGCCTCAGCGAAGACATGCATCATCGTATCTTCCCATTTACGGAAGGTACATTCCACGTCTCACACCGCCGTGCTAATCCGTCCAATCTCTTCATGAGGCGCAGTCATACTGCAAGCCTCATTATGTACAGTAAGCGGACCCGCAGGTGGAAAAACAATTGCCGCTGCACCTCTGCAGCCTATACACCCTCTACACCTCTGCACCCCCGGATAACCACGCTTCCCACGTGGCATACTTCCGATTTCTATTTCGTCGCCTCCTTATTGGTCATTAATTGCTGATGTCGTAATTCCGGCTCTGATTAAGCATAACTCCGAAGTTAATACCGTGCCGTTGTAGTCATCCCCGCTATTGGTCTCAAAGGATCACAGCCAGCCTTAAAAGAGTATAAGAGGCGGCATAGTCTCACTCATCTCAGCCAACCGTGGTACTTTCTGAAGGATGCGGCTGATGTTCTCAGTCATCGCGGCTATCAGAGATCTCGACGCGCGGGTGGCTTTATATGTAGAATCTTGATATACTGTCTTTATCGAAAGTAGTAATGTTTCGCGAACCCCGAATGGGTGGGAATAAGCAAATTACAGATAGAGTACCCTGTAAAATACCCGAGATATCCGAGGAATCCTTGTAGCCACGCGAGCAGCTTGCTACTTTCGTAAAGTGACTGTAAGTAGAATAAATGAGTTCAAGAAATAAGTGGAAAAGTAACTGTAAGTGGAATAAATGAGTTCAAGACATAAGTGAAAAAGTAACTTAATGTCTAGATATAGAGGGAAAGTACGCCTGTATAAACAAAAGCACTCCTCGCTAAGCTTGCAGAATACTGGAAATCAAAGTAAACAAGTACTATTCCAATGTGAAAATTCGTAAACATACAAAGTACCATTTCGAATCTTAGAAAATAAGCAATGATATTACTGCTATTTTTAAGAACAGCCAAGGGTCTAAAATGTGCGGCGTAGTCACAGTCATCACCGCCAACCTTGGAGTTCTAGAAGGCACCCGTGGGCGGCTGAGCCTATTGTCACGGGAAACTCACGGGATTCTCCAGACTCCTTTTTTTTCGTTTCATACTGCGGTGGCACAGCCGGGGTCTTATATAATTCATGGTGCACTGTACCATTTCAAAATCCTTTTTTCTTTATTCCATTGTTTTATATCTTCTTCTTATTCCCTTGTTTTATCATCTACTCCGTTGTGTCTGTTTCATTAGATAGACTGGAGACTTAACAAGCATACTATAGACAATATGAAGATCTCGACAGGATTAGCAGCCAGTCTGGCCTTGTGCTGCAGTGTAGCTGCAGGTCCCCTGGCTGGTCACACCCAACCTCGTGGCAGTGACAGCATTTCTGCCAACACCCTGAGCGTTCAGATACATCGTGAGCTTGGCGCACAGCTATCCCCGTCAACCTCCATCTTTGGAGCGAACGACCCCGCATATCGCAATGCAACACATAGATGGGACACTTTCGAAGCACCCACCGTGCCGGTGATTGTTGAAGTGGGCAACGAATCGGATATTGCTAAAGTGGTACGTTTCTTCTCTATTTAGCCTGATCCCGACTAACATCTTTACGGATCAAATACTGCAACAAACATGGCATTGACTTCTTGGCGTACAATACTCGCCATGGGTCAACCGCAACCCTCGGAAGATTCAACGGTGTGATGATAGGCCTGAGTAAACTGACCCAAGTCACCGTGCAACCAGATGGGAAATCTGTTTGGCTTCAAGGCGGCAATCGAGGTGGGCCAGTCAACGCCTATCTCTGGGACAAAGGCTACGTAGTTACTACCGGAGCTTGTGATTGCGTCGGTCTCGCTGGCGCTGGTCTTGGAGGTGGTCATGGACGTCTTGAGGGGCTCTATGGAATGGTTTCAGACAACATCCGCCAGCTAAATGTTGTGCTCGCCAACGGTACCGAAGTTCGCGTCAATGCTACGAGCCATCCTGACCTCTTTTGGTCCATGCGAGGGGCTGGCCACAATTTTGGCATTGTCACGAGTTTTGAGATGAACATCTATCCTCGCGGACCGTCTACCTGGCACTACAAGAACTATCTTTGGACCGGCGACAAGCTCAACCAAGCTTTTACGGCCATAAACGCTCTTCACGGCAATGGAACAACTCCTGTAAACATGACTTATAATAACGGTCTCTTCTTATATCTTCCAGCTATTGACGCCAAGAAACCAGTCATCTCCTGGCAGTTTTCATTCCGCGGATCCGAATCGGAGGCCGCTGAGCACTTCAAAGTTTTTGATGCCATTCCCGCCGTCAGTGTTGAATCTGGTAATCTTCCTTATCCAAGCCTCGCCCATGCTCAGGCTACTGGGCTCGACGATCCTGCATGTACCAGCAGTACCCTACGACTCATCACCACCGCCGGTCTGCGTGTCTTCAACCTTACCACAGAACAGCAAATCTTCGACTCATTTACAAAGCGCATTGCGAAGCAGCCTAGCCTTGCAACGGGGCCTTTCATTATTCACGAAGGCTACTCGACGGAGGGCTCAAAAGCTATAAAATCGGACGACTCTGCCTATCCTTTCCGTGATAACATCCACCTCACGCAATTCCAAGGCAACCTGCCCGCCAACGCGACCAAACACGAACAGGATCAGATGTTGAAGTGGGCGAGAGAAGTTCAGGATCTCTGGAATGCGGGACAGCCTAACCGAAAACCCGATGCATACGTCAACTATGCAAGTGGTTTTGAGACTGTGCAGGATTGGTATGGTCATGAGTCGTGGCGAGTTGCAAAGCTCCGTCGCGTCAAAGCCCAGTATGATCCTTCAAATCGTTTCCGGTTCTATAATCCTGTCAATTGAGTGCAGAATTTGGTGTTCATTTAGAACGGTTTCATACTTCATTGTTGTTCAGAATATTGTTTCGAATATTGTTTAGAATATCTTTTAGAACCTATAGATGAGTAGATTTCGTATATCAATTTAACGATCTTGATTATTTTCTTGCAGATCTGAACCTGACGGAGCGACTGTATCAATCAGCGTAATCTAACACTTCCACAAGCACCGTAGTCATCAGAACTGTGGCCCAACCGTCTTCCACATCTCTCCTTCACTTCTCAACTGCTTTGGCGAGGTCTACAAGTGCCTCGCGACGTTTCACATGGCCATCTAAAACAACCTCTAATAAAGAGTGAGCGGTATTCATATGTAAACACATTCAGACCTGGCAGCTTACCTGCACTTGCATCACTTGAGTAATGCCCACTCCATTGCACAAAAGTTTTCCCCTGATGAGAGCCGCTGCTAATATGATAGAGACGGATGACACTCAACACACTTGTATATGGAAGGCCCCAAGGATCGCATTTGAGGATGTTAAAAGACATAGAATGCTTGATATTCTGTTTGTTGTTAGATATGGTCTTTCACAAGGAAAAATAGCCAAACATAGCTTACCGAGTATTCCTCCTCCTGCACATCCAAGGTGTACCCCTCATCAAAAGTCCACCGTATGGTCTTCCTTTCCGCCTCGTCTGGTGATGGAAATACCTCAGTCTTCACGATACCAGTGTAGAACCTTTCGAACTCGGTCAGCCTTAGGAGTGGCCAAATCGACGACAGCGGCGCATTGATGACGGCCGACTCAGTAACTGAATTTGAAGTGACCTTTCCTTCCATCTTCCTTGTTCAAAGGCAAAGACTCGAAATTTATAAAGCAGCACAGATCTCGAGTAAGGAAACAGCCATCAGCTATAACCGCTTCGAGCGTGGAATGTGGCAGAGTAACACCTCAGCGGGACCGTCGAAAAAGAGACGGGTTTCGCAAGGAATTTTATTTATTTTGGTCGGAAAAAAGGTCCAAAATCCTCTACAGACTACTAGAGTTTCAAACGTCACTTATTTCACAAGTATGTCATGGGGTAGCTTCTCCGAGCACTGTACCCCAAATTCTGCAGCTTATTCGGCACCTCGCACCTCGCACCCCTAGCACCCTTGTCTCTCCATGCACTGCTGTCAGCGAGCAGACGAGTCATCGGCTTACATTGTACTGCAGAAGTAAATAAAACTTATCGTGTATGCCAGGTTCTATGTGGGGTAGAAGGTGGAGAGCTAGAAGCTGGGAATATTAATGGGATCACTTCGAGGTGAGCTTTCTACGGATCCCTGGCAAAAGAATCTCGGTTGCGATCTTCACGCAGGAAAAGAGGGTTTTCGCTGCAGACTTCCAGCTACTCGGAGCTTATGCATGATTTCAGTATTATCTACCCCACCTACCCCTCCACACCAAAACTAGCGTACTTGATAAATTCGATTCACTGCAGTATTCATGCTCCTGAACTATTACTATTTGAACACCTGTGTGCATGGAACCTGGCTTTAACTTTTAAGTCGACTGCATAATTATCTCGCTGACCAATCAAGTATCTCTACAGTTCAATGACTACGCTTCTACGCCTCTAATATATCTCACTCCAAAACCAAAGCGATTCACAAATTACCTAGCCATCACTTCTATACAAACCTTCGACTTAGCTACCTCCGTACCCCAAGCTCTGTTCATTCGCAATGGCCGCCTCAGCATTTACGATCACAAGCCCTGATGTGTTACAGAAATGGGCCAGTGGCAAGGTCGCCATAGTCACAGGCGGCGCATTGGGCATAGGTTTTGCAGTTGCGCAGCTATTCACAAGCGCTGGTGCAAAAGTGGTAATCGCCGACATCGACGACGAAGTTGGCAAAGAATCAGTGAAGAAGCTCGGCGAGAATGCTTCCTTCGTGCGGTGCGATGTGACCTCCTGGGCAGACCAAGTTCATCTCTTCGAGCATGTAGCATCAACCTTCAAGCGGATAGACCTGGTGGTCTGCAACGCTGGTATCAACCCCGAGCTGCTACCGTCCAACGGCAAAAAATACGACTTCCTCATCGACGAATATGAGTCCGCAAACCCAGAGCTTCTCAAGCCTCCCGCCACCAAGATCTTGGACGTCAATGTCGTTGGCGTCTTATACAACATCCGACTGGCGATGCGCTACATGCTTGCGAATAAGAATGGTGGTCGTATCGTGGTCATGGGCTCGGCGGCATCATACATGGGCTTTGATGACCATGCTATGTATTGCACCTCCAAACACGCGATACTGGGATTGGTGCGAGCGACTTCCCTGAGGAAAGAATGCATCGATAATGATATTTCGATTTCGCTTGTTGCGCCTTCGGTTACGCATACTAGAATGACGGAGGCTTTTATAAATCATCTTCCGGTTGAGATTCCTGTTAGTACCCCGGGCGATGTTGCACAGGCGGTGGCTATTCTTGCGACGGAACCGGTGGAAAAGGTGAGAGGTAAGAGTCTTTGGGTGCAAGGAAATACATATACTGAGGCGGAGGATCTGATCCAGGAGTGTCAGAAGACATTGTTGATTTAGACGGTGCGGTTTGCAGTATATACAAAGTTCCTCAAGAATTGACACCATAATTTGAGCGGATAAGATTTGTCGCGATACATGCGCTCTGGAGTTGTAGGGGGGAGAAATCACGTGATAATATACTAGGCAGATATACATTTCTAATGGTTCTTAGTATATTACACTAATTTAGTGAATACGGTCTAATAAGATATTCCGTATTACTTAGCTTAAGTTTTGCCCCCATTTAGTAGTACACTAGAAGCGGGGGCCAGAAAAGTGGGCGCCGCTTTTGGTAAGGCGGGGTTTGTCAAAGTTAGGCACTGCTCCCAAAGAAATAAGTGAAGGTGGAAAACGCAAGCACACAACTCGCTAGTGGCTTGAGCAATTATATAAGAGCGTCTCACCACCAGCCTGAAAAGAAACCCAATTCTATCTCGTTAATACCCCGCAATATGGCTCTAACCTACGATCCTGAGTATTTCAAGGTATTGGAGCCGATGCTCCCGATCTTGGCGACTCAGCCGGTCCTCGCAGTACACGATATTAAAGGTCGGCGTGAGCGATTGAAGGCCTTTTTCGACAACTCCAATATTCCCCCAGCCCAAGGGGTATCCATTGAAAAGTTGACGATAAAGTCCTACGACGGAGCAGACATTGACGTTTTCCACATCGCCCCAGAAAATTCAACCTTGTCCGGGAAAGCGACGTCGGCTTACATTCACGCGCATGGAGGCGGTTTTATATCTGGCAGCGCCCAAATGTTCTCCATTGCGGTTGCGCTCACGGTGGCCACGACTCAGATTCCTTTCTTCTCCATCGAGTACCGCAAGGCACCAGAACATACGCACCCTACGGCTGCCGAGGACATTTATGCTGCCCTTGAATGGCTTCAGAAGAATGCAGCTACGTTCAATATTGATTCTGCTAGAATTGGCATCACTGGAGAGTCCGCGGGAGGTGGCCTCGCTGCTGCGGTGGCCATTATGGCTCGCGACCGAAAGCTGAGCCCCCCGCTCGCCAAACAAGTGCTCATTTATCCGATGCTCGACGACCGAAATCTGAAGCCAATTGATGGCTTGGACCATCTTGCGTTCTGGAAAGCCGCTGATAATGTCACGGGTTGGACGGCATTATTGGGTGACCAGGTGGCCGGTGAGGAAGGAGTCTCGGAATATGCTTCACCAGCACGCGTTGCCGTTGTGGAGGGGTTGCCATCGCTATATGTTGATGTGGGTGGACTAGACATTCTCAAGGCTGAAGTTCTGGAATATGCGTTACGATTCGCAAAAGCTGGTATCAGTACGGAGTGTCACCTTTACCCTGGCCTCCCGCATGGCTGGGAGGCTGTTGCACCACAGATTTCGGCCACAATCAAAGCAACTGAAAATCGCTTGCGGGCATATACTAGTATTTCATGAATCAAAAATCAAGTACAATTGAAAATCTACTCATTGATAGGGATTTTTGGAAAGTGTATCTCATGATTGGCTTCAAACTCTTGCAAACATTGAACTATTTCTTGTTAATTTCAGTAGGCTACTTTATACTGTAGTTATTGCAAGTTAATTTGGAGACAACCTGATTTTTCAATCAGTATTTCTGGTATAAGCTAAATAGCTGAAGATATGTCCCTCGCGGTGTAAGGAAGAAGATTGATGCATCGGGTAAAGACTAATTAGAAAAAGAAGAAGATTCTTTGGGGACCATCACGTGACCAAATAGCTTAACCGAGAGTCAGATTGTTTATTTACAGCCTTTTGTATCTACCCATAAAGTGATTATATAGAAAGTTGAAGGACTTGTTTTCATGTAAGCCCTGATTTAATAAGAAATAGTAAGAAGATTCAAGAGTTGGATTCTTGTAAAAACACTGCTAGCTTTCTATTCCTTCTTGGAAGAATTCGTAAAGATCTGTCAGTCCCTCGCGACGCTTCAGTTTGGCGTCTTCAATCACCTCTGAGGGAAAAGTTAATAATACATATTGAGCTTTTGCAAGAAGGTACCTACCAGCACTGGCGTCACTTGAATATTGACCGCGCCATTCCACGTATGTACTGCCCTCAGTAGCGCCACTAGTGATGGGATAAAGCCGCAGAGTGCTCAACGCACCAGCGTACGGCAGGCCCCACGGTTCGCATGCGATGATGTTGAATGACATGGAGTGCTTGATGGTCTAGAGGACAATTATAAACTTCCCCACTGAACGAATAGCAAAGTTGCTGATTGACTTACGGAATACTCCTCTTCTCTCAGCGTCAAAACCGTCCTATTCTCAAAGTACCACCGAACGGTCTCCCTCTCATCGGGCGTAGCGGAAACCAATTCGCTCTTCTTAATTGCCTTATAAAAGGTGCCAAATTTGTCCAATTTGATCAAGGGCCAGATGGCCGAGATTGGCGCGTTAATCACAGCAGATTCGATAAATGATGTGGAAGTGGCCATGATCGCTGATTGGATGCGCGGATAAAGTGGATGGCGTGGATTGTTTTCAAGTACAGGGAGAAGTCTGTTTTGACAGAGCTCCGGAATCGCAAGTTATACTACGTACTGGGCCCCACTACGATGTAAGCACCTTCGGCTCCATTAGCACCCTTAGCACCCTCAACACCCTTAACACCATTCAAACCCCCCAACTACGAATACACACATTGGGGGGCCAGAGACTCAGTCGTAGCATTTCCGAGATTATGAAGGACAAGTTTGAAAATCAATGATCGGAGTTTGCCAGAAAGTGCGTGATGTAAGAAGTTACTATACCCATTTCAGGAGCAGCCTGCACGTGACCGTCTATTTTTCGGCTACACACCTGCTATATTGCGGTGTCGACGACATACTTTGAATGACGAGACAATAGCAATGGACCGCTTCCTCTCTCAACTTTCGTTCAGCCACGATGAATCAGCTTCTTACACGGTATATGCTGTATGGCTTGGTAGCCTCAGTATCGGCCTCTACCTAGCCTACCAATGGGCGTTGCCAAAGCCCATACCCGGGATTCCATACAATGCAGAAGCTGTGAAGACAGTATTTGGCGACGCGCCCTCTCTGGTAGAGCATACGAGCAAGACACGGGAGCTGTATTCTTGGATGGTCAAACAGAACATAAAACTTCAATCTCCAATTATTCAACTCTTTGTCCGACCGCTGTCAAAGCCATGGGTTGTTATTGCAGACTTCCAGGAGGCTCAAGATATCCTGATCCGTCGCACAAAAGAATTCGACAAGTCAATCTGGTTTAAGGATGTCGCTGGTGCTGTTATGCCTGAAAGCCATATCTTTATGAGAACGACTCCTCGATTCAAGCAGCATCGCCGGATAATTCAAGATATTATGACCCCTGGGTTCCTGAACAACGTTGCCGCATTACACATTCATAACGTCGCGAAGGACGTTATTCGTCTCTGGGAGCAAAAGGCTAGAGTCACCAAATCACATCCATTTGCCGTCATCCAGGATGTTCATTATGGAGCCCTGGACGCTATCTGGTCCATTATTTTCGGAGAAGACTCATCAAATAATACAACGCGGACGCAATTGAAACTATATTCAACCATCAATTCTGTTGATCTTCCTAGCAATAAGGAATCAGAGGTAGATCTACCACGCGCAGAGTCTCCTGTGACAGTCCAATCTGTCATGACCCTTACACAGAGTATAGACGCGAGTTTGAAGTCGCCAGTGCCTGCATTAGCACATTGGGTTTATAGGCAGGGTTCTGATATGAAAAAGGCCTTCAAGACCAAGGAGGAATTTATTCAAAAGGAGGTTGAGCGGTCTCGTCAAAGGTTCGAAGAACAGGCTGGGAAGAGTGAGGTCCGGTGTGCAGTGGATAACATACTGCGACGAGAAGCTATCTTTGCAGAGAAAGAAGGACGGAAAGTGGACTTCCACTCCAGGGATGTTTATGACGAGGTATGATATCGCTATTCGTCCTGTGATCAAGAGGCTTACCAATCCACAGGTCCTCGGCCTTCTCATTGCTGCTCATGATACGACATCCACTTCGATCCTATGGGCGCTCAAGTTTCTGGCCGATAACCAAGAGGTACAGACGAAGCTTCGAGCAGCCCTTCGAACAGCACACATGGGAGCAGTAGCAGAGAAAAGGTATCCAACTTTCCAGGAAATCGTGAATACTACTTCGCATTATAGGGATGCCGTTGTTGAAGAGATATTCCGCGTCTCTCTCACCGAGGCTGCCGTCTGCCGCACGTCCTTGGTTGACACAGAAATCCTAGGCCATTTTGTTCCAAAGGATACCGAGGTCTTTTTCATGTGTAACGGCCCCAGTATCTTCTCGTCGCCCTTCGTCATTGACGAGTCGACACGCAGCCCAACATACGTCAAAGGCAGTACCTGCAACTGGGACCCGGCACATATGGCCGCCTTTGACCCCGATAGATGGCTCGTGGATCGAGACGGACAGAAGGTATTTGAGCCATCAGCAGGCCCACTACTCGTCTTCAGCCTTGGAGAGCGTGGCTGTTATGGTCGCAAAATGGCATATTTGGAAATGAGGCTTTTTCTCACTATGCTGGTCTGGGCTTTTGATTTTCAAGAGTGTCCGAAGGGTTTGAGCGGTTATGGAGCGATTGATAAGCTTGTCCATGCGCCACAGCAGTGCTACATTAAGCCTGTGAAGCTGGCACTATAGTATACGGCCCAGGAAGATTGTTTAGCGATCAATTCACACTTTTGTATCGAGTGTAAGAACAATTCGTTTTTTAGCATAAAAGCTTCAGCTTGCAGTGAAGAGATTGTTGGCAGCACTAGCTGGCGTGAATACCATAGCCGAGACATGTGTTAAATTTAAATCCTTAACCGAGTGTTAGAAAAGCCTAAATATAATACTTACATTCTTCCTACAAGGAGGTTCTTGACTCCCTCTCAGCGTGAGAATAAAACAATCCAATATTTGATTGGATTTAATCACGACTCGGGTTGAGATTAGTTGAGTTGAATGTATCTCAATTACTTAAATACTTGACGAGTTGAGTAAAATGAAGTAGGTGCTACTTCTACTCAAGGACCTGAATTTGTTTGGCTGCTCCCTGTCAAGTGAATTGTGGAATTCTAGACATCAATTAAAACAAGTATTCCTAACTGAGTAAAACACACTTACATCCATGGATATATATAGCACGCAACGAGATCTAAAAATTACCCAGCTCTAGTTCATATGTACACGCTAGGATTCTAGGAATTTTCACACAAAGAGCCCACTATTATCTCCTGAATCTTCATAAAGAGTCTCAGATTAATGATGAAAGATATTCATGATCACTAACGTGACCAGTTACGAAGTGTATAAAAGGAATTGTATTATGATGATTCAACCATACGTCAATCCTTCTCTCTCCACCAAGACAGCAACTATCTACGCCTTGCGAAGCTCAACATTCCAGGTATAATTCTCAAACCCAACCCTGTTCCTCACCTCCATATCCATTTCAAAATCGGCCTGCGCCACTTGTGTCGCTGCGTTGCTGTTGGCCGTGGTTGGTATCACCCAGTCACCGCCGCCAACCGGTCGCATTTCGTATCGAGATATGAAAAGAGCAACGACGGCGAGAATCTCATTTGTGGCGAAGAATCTGCCTGGGCACAGATGCTTGCCGCCACCCCAACTCCGATAGCCGGCCTCATCTGGCAGCTTCTTTCCTGCTCCTTTGACGAAGCGGTACGGGTCGAATGACTCGGCCTCTGCGCCCCAGTTTTCCCGGTCGTGGTGAAGGACTTGAAGAGGAATCTGCACCATTGAGCCTTTCTTGAGCAGATAGCCTCCAACGTCTGCATCCTGCACAACGATCCGGACAGCTGTTCCCATGCCGCGGAAGCGCAGACTCTCCTTCAGGGTGGAAGAAAGCAGGTGGCAGTCGTTCTTGATAGCAGTGATATCGATGGTGGCCTTGTTTGTTTCTTTGTCGATGATCAATGCTGAGTCTACTTCTGCGCGCAGCTCCTCCAGCAATCCCGGGGTGGTATGTACCAGCAGTAACATCCAGTAGCAAGATGGAAGTGTGTTGACCAAGATTGCAATAGTGCCTCCGATTTCGAAGCGTCCAATATCTTCAAGTGGCACGTTGTTTTTGACGGAGTAGTCGTATCTTGATTTGGCCAAAGCTGAGGCTTGTTCGTGATGACCGTTAGCATAGTAGTCTGCCAACACTTTGGTCACCTTATTGCGGGCTTTGATCGACTCCTTGGCCGTATATTCAGGGAACGGCGCTACGAGCATCTTCATGATGCCTTTCTCAAACTCCCAGAAAGCGTCCCTGATGTCCTCTCGCTCGTATGGGTTATTTGGACCATAGACCGATTTCGTCGTCGCCATGGTCACAACGTGAGCAACCCAGGCCGACAATTGGATAACGCGAGTTTCTTTCCCTTCCTCGGGCTTGACCTGATCAAGTGAACTGCAAACTTCCTTGGCCATGATGATGTTCATCTTGTCGAGATTCTCTCCCGGCTTCAGGGACTCTCGCATCCCAACAACCATATCCTCGCACAAGCCCCAGTTGCCGTGCTCACCCAGCAGATTCTGGTTCAGGATCTGGTTCGCCGCATTGCTGGTGCCGCAGGTGACGCTGCTGAACTCTGATACTATGGGCGCGAAGGAGAAGGACTTATTCTGTCTGTCCACTCGCGCGACAAGGTCCGGTTTGGTGATGACATAGATCTTGCGTCCAGGCATCAGCATTGTGAATATGGGATGCTGAAGCTTCTTGTTTATCTTCTCATAGTAGCCGAAGCTGTTCCGCATGAAACCGAACATGTGCCCAAAGATGGGGATACCTGGAGGCGCCAGAGGGGGCTCACGACTATCATACGACGGTAATAGCAATCGACCCATCGCGAGCAGGAGCAGTGTGGCTCCCACGACTCCGACTGTGAAGCCATTGAGGTTCTCTACCGTGGCCGTGATATCTTGTAGCTTCTCCATTGCAGTTGGTGATATCACTCTCGAAGTTGATGATCAAGCGACAATTGGAAGCCAAAGGTTGCCCGTATGTTCTAAATGTGGAGGAAATATAGCGACAGATGAAGACAGGCCTTTGGATTCAGGGAGACTAAATAGCCTGCGTTCAGAATTGTGGTACTTTATACCCCACGGCGCTAAGTAGAGGTGCTGGACCGTAAAACTCAAGGCTATCTGCAATGACTATTTATTGGGATTTTCCGGGTAATCGTTTTGCGTTCGGCCGACCTTTTCTGGAAATGAGGTGGAGAGTGTGGATTCGTGCATTGCCTATCCCTAGTAATTGTGAGCCATTGTACAGCAAATGCGATAACGAGAATTAAGCGACGAAACTAGCAGATATTTACATTGTAAAATATAAAGCTTGAGTTCCGGTGGATCAACAAAAAGCTGCCAAGGTTACAAAGCGCATGCAGATAACGACAAGCTTTCTTTTCAATTCATCCAGAACCAATTACACGCGAGTGTGATAGCGGGTGCATAAACAGTGCTTACGGAACAAGGAACAAGAGCAAGTGCGAGAGGTGTGAAGGGTGTATACGGTGCAATGGGGAAACCCCATCAACCAGCAGTTTCTGCACTCTAAGAACGCCTTTGGTATATTCCCTGGCCGCGGGACTGATCTGCCTACACATCATCAGCAATGAAGATGGGGGCAAAAGTAGCTGGGATCACTCCAAGTCTGGGCTCCCACCTACATTTTCAAAATCTGTTTTACGGTTGATTCTGAGCAATTTAATACTCCATTGTTTTATGCACTTGCTCTCAATCGAGTATTCTGCAGACGTTTTCTACACACCTTGAAGTGATAGTTGTTGCATTCAGGTCTGATTTTGCTGCGTCTGATATACTTCAACGCAGAGAGACCTAAGCCCAGCCATGAGTGATCATCTGTCAAACGGCGACATCAAAAATCATACAAACAGCGATATCAATAGCGACGTCAATGGCCAAAATGGGCTGAACGGCCATGCTTCTGGCAGCGACTCAAATGGAGTTTCAGGTCCGGCTCACTTTGATTTAGATGCCGTCATTGTCGGCGCTGGATTTGCAGGCATCTATCTTCTTCATCAATTGCGAAAGGAGGGTCTGAGAGTGAAGATTATTGAAGCTGGCCACGGTCTTGGTGGTGTTTGGTATTGGAACTCTTACCCGGGAGCACGAACAGACACGCCAGTCCCCGCGTACTCTCTCAATATACCCGAGGTTTTCGAGACTTGGACGTGGACGGAGGAGCATCCTGGACATGAAGAGCTCAAGGAATACTTCCGCCATATCGATAGCGTTCTCGACATATCAAGGGATGTCGTGTACGGAGAGAGGCTGACAACGGCCACCTTTGACGAAGCCATCGGGAAGTGGCAGTTGAAATCAGACCAAGGAACAACTTTCACTGGGCAGTTCTTTTGCCCTTGCCTTGGGTTTGCTTCAAAAGCCTATTTCCCTGACTGGCCGGGTTTACAAAACAACTTTCAAGGCCGTATTCTTCATCCGAATCTTTGGCCATCCGAGGATATTGATTTGCGGGACAAGAAAGTGGTCGTTGTCGGCACTGGAGCAACCGGGATCCAGATCGCTCAAGAGGTCTCCCGCGATGCAAAACAGCTGACATGTTTTGTTCGCACTCCCAATCTATCTTGGCCCTTGATTCGAAGGATGATTTCGCCAGAACAGACCTTGAAAGAGCGTCCCCTGCTGAAATACTGGCTCGGCGAGAAACGCTTTACCAACGTGGGAGGCTGGCTTTATGATTTAACAACTCGCGGAGTAATGGACGATACACCCGAGGAGCGGGAGGCTCGATTGGAGGCTGACTATCGAGATGGCGGCTTGAAATGGTGCTTCTGCTCCTATAACAACATTTTGGGAACGCAAGAAGGAAACGACGAAGTGTATAAGTTCTGGCGCCGCAAGACGCACGAGCGAATGGCAGACAAGGAAAAGGCTGAGCTCCTGGCGCCGTTGAAGCCGCCCCATCCCTTTGCTGGCAAACGCACGGCACTCGAGCAGGACTACTACGAACAGATGGACAAGCCGAATGTCACTTTGGTAGATGTGAAGAGCAATCCTGTGGTTAAGGCAGTATCCAATGGTCTCGTCACAGCCGACGGTACCGTCCATGAAGCCGATATAATCATCTTGGCCACAGGCTACGATGCCGTGACTGGCGGGTTGAGACAGATATCTATCACAGGGCTGAACGGACTCTCGCTCGAGGAAAAGTGGAAGGATGCCACTCATTCTTATCTTGGCCTTATGATTTCCGGTATGCCTAACATGTTCTATACCTATGGTCCATTGTCTCCCACCGCATATGCTACAGGGCCTGCTATTGGTGAGTTGCAAGCGCACTGGATTATCGATACGATGAGAAAGATGCGAGAACAAGGCCTGGCTAGAATTGATGCCACGGTCGATGGAGAGCGCGAGTGGAGGGAAAAGGTCGACACCATACACGCCTATACTCTCAGGGAGCATGTTGAGGGAAGTTGGTACCTTGGGTAAGTTTAACTTTCGATTTCTCATGAGCTGGAAGTTGTGTTAACAATAATAAAGGTTGAACGTGCCTGGTAAGCGACGGGAAGTTCTGATATATTCGGGCGGTCTCCCGATGTATAAAACGGAGATAATGGACGCAATTGTGCCGGAGTGGAAAGGATTTACTGTGATTTGATGCAGCATCAGTCGTGTGAGAACTAGACAGCTAGAATAATCTCTGCATATATCAGCATTTACCTTAGAGATGTTTGCTTGCCTCTGTATAATCAAACAAGATCTGGTGCCTCCTTTGCCCCCTCCTTCTTCAAACCAGTCTCGGACCCTCAATACTGGCCGTGGGCGACGAGGTCAGTCACGTGTTCCCGAGTCATAGCAGGTACCCCCGTAGGCTTCTTTCGGCTCTCAGTAAGCCAGCCCGCCGGACCACAAAAGTTTCGTTGTGTCCTGCTTGAACTGCTTCCCAACCTAGCTTAATTCTGCGGCCGCGCCCAGCTCACTAGCACACGGCATTCTGGCATCAACCTGCATGGCAGTACAATGCTTACCGCATATGAGAGTGGGAGGGTGAACCACAGACTTGGAAGGCGTATATGTATGAAGTGTAAGCAGTCTGCAGTCGTATTTCTGGACTAGGTAGTGTAGTGGATAACAAACGCTTTCTATCAGAGCAACTTGGAGTGAGGGCAGTCGTCAAGGATTTACTCCGCAAGCCAATCGGCTCCCTGCCTCCGTAGATCACATGAGTGGCGCTTGGACCAATTCAACCACAATAACCTTAACCCCTGAACTACGAGTACCTATACTCGGTACCGGGCCTGTGATTCGTGATGACACTCCCCTAGCTATACCTGGTACCTGTAATCCTGCACGTTTTTTCACGTACAACTCAGACTCCAAGGCCAACATACGCTAGGAAGATACGCAAAGAGAAAGGACGCGTGCTGGTGCTTAGCGAAAACTTCGAAGAAAATAGGTGAATATAAGGTAACCATACACTGCGCAGTAAAAACATCGCAGAGGTGCTTAGGGTGAAAAGGGTGTGATCGTAGATTCCACGGCAAAAACATGGGGAAGGTGCTCAGGGTGTAGAAGGTGTGCTTGTAGACTGCATATTAAAAACATCGGACAGGTGCTTAGGGTGCAGAAGGTGTGATTGTTTACTTGTTGTAAACACTCTCAAAAGGTGCTTGGGGTGTAGAAAGGTATAACCTAGAATTTCAAATTCTATTATATACGATTCGTTACCCCATTACTACGTCTTATTTTATAGCAGAAAGAGCATCCATCATTGACAGCACCATGGAAGACATTACAAAGCAAATCAAGAGTCTGGCTTCGGGTGCGGACGAGACTCAACGCAAGGCCATCCTTGTCGCGTTACGTGAGGTTTCTGATTCTATTGAGACTCCCCCAGAAACCATACAACGACTGGTGTACTTGGTGAGTTTCCGTTGGAGGTCGACTCGCGTAGGAAACTACTAGCAAGTAATGTTGAATTAACAACTTCTTCTAGGCATTGCCCCTCACCGCAATCCGAATCGGAATTGATCTAGACATTTTCCAAACTTTGGTGAAAGAAAAAACCCCAGTGTCTGTGAGCGACTTATGCGCTAAGACTGGGGCGGCACCAATCCTCTTAGGTAACTATTCCAGTATCTGGTCAAGTTTCAGAGATCCAAATCTAACTCTTTGAACCTTTTTATAGCCCGTATCCTTCGCTACTTAGCTTCAGTAGGAATTATCAAGGAAACAGGAAAGGACCTTTTCACATCGAACAACATCACCGAAGCCGTTGCCCTTCCCGGGTCGCAAGGAGCTCTTTACAATTAGTAAGTTCAACCATTCGTAGTTGCCTAATATTTGACCAGAACCTGATAAATTATCTAGCTTTTACACCACTTATCCGGTGTGGTCAGTTCTGCCGGATTTCCTCAAAGACCACAAGTACCAGGATGTGGAGGAGAACACTAATACCGCATTGCAAAAGGCACACAAGACGGAGCTGCCATTCTTCTCCTGGATGCTGACTAAGCCTACAACACTGGCACACTTCAACCAGTACATGTCTGTCCACCACACTGGCAAACGCTCATGGCTTGAAGTTTATCCACTGGAAGATAAGATTGAAGGGCTTGAGCCTGAGCAAGTATTCTTTGTGGATGTTGGTGGTGGAATTGGCACTCAGTCCATTGCTCTGCGCAAGAAGTACCCTGATCCGAAGCTCAGAATCGTTTTGGAAGATACACCAGAAACCGTTGCCCAAGCAGTTGCATACCCGGATGTTCAGATTCTGGCACAAGATCTCTTTGATCCTCAGGCCATCATTGGTGAGCAATTCCCTTTCTATTCACTTTGCGAGACATGAATACTAAGCAATGACTTGTACCTTAGGCGCACGCATCTATTATCTGCGTAACATCCTCCACGACTTCCCTGACGAAAAATGCGTCACCATTCTCAAGAATACCGTAGCTGCTCTAGCTCCCAACTCGGTTATTCTCATCGATGAGATGGTCATTCCTGACACTGGTGCTCATTTCCGTGCCACTCAGCAGGATATGATTGTCATGGCCACATTTGCAGCTGTGGAGCGAACTCAGGAGCAATGGCGCAATTTGGCTGAGGCGGCAGGGTTGAAGGTCACCACAACACGCCTTTACGATGGCAATGTAGACGACAGTGTTATCGAAATGGTGAAAGTATGAAAAGACGAGTAGATATTTAGAATGAACTCTAGCTAAATACAATGTCATTGTTGGAATCTGAAACTTGGCGAATAGTGTGTTAACAACTGGAAGAAAGGTCAGAATAGCGACGGTATTACGTTTAGCTTGATGTGTAGCAAAGTAATAGCCAATAAAGATGTTCACACAGCCAGTTTTGCCTGCTAGTAATCTTGAGTAAAGCTACATGGTCTTGGGAAGAAGTTTCGAATATTAAAAAAGGTTCGAGATAATTAATTCAGAAGATTACAAGAGGACATATTACGTTAAGTGAATTTAAAAAAGACTTTATCATTTTGATCTTCGTACGATAAAGATTTAGTACAAGTACCCCAGATAACTTTATAAAAGATTATATATTATAGAAACTTACTAATAACTTAAATAAAATTCGAGATTTCTGGGTTAACTTAATTAAACAAATAGCTTCAATAATTCTAGTAAAAGTAATATAGACTAGAAAAAGTCGAAACGTCTACCTCAGCTGATCAAGAAATTTTGTAATAAACATAGATCTAAAAAAATAGTAATAGAACTCTATAGCTAGTAAGCCTCCTGTATTTGAAAGTAAAAAGAAAGAAAAGGAATTGGAAGAATAAAATGACTTTAAGAGTTATAATAGAGTATTACTAGAAGAGTATAAGAACTATCTCTAAGTAGCGAACAGTATTAACGGCTAGCTTCTAAGAAAAATATATAAATCCATTTTAGTATAATAAACAGGAATGAAATTATATGCTACAAGTTGCTATTCCTACCTACCTTTTATATCATTTCTCCGTAAAAGGAAACCGCGTAGCTAACCACAGAATGTTTCCAAGAATTTGAGCTTCAAATTAACCCAGTTATCGTATCTACTTATATCCACTTCTAGTGTAAATTTTCTTTGTGTCTCTCTGGTATGGAAGAGAGACATCGTGAGGGACGAGTTTACGATGGAAGTATCTTGTATTAACTACAGACATGTCTACGGCATACTCGAACAATTAAACTTCTTCGTGCTTCAAGTGCCATCGTACACTCTTCCTGAGCTGATCCTCCACATCATCAACAGGCATATACTGCAGGCGCTCCTTTGCCTTACTACCGTCGTAAGTCCAATTATTACACATAAAGCGCACCGTGTGCATGGTGAGCTGCGGCTCAACACCAAAAGGCCACAAAATGGCTTCAGAAAGCACGGCCATCGTCTTAGCTGCCCACTCGGCCATCACAAACGGTGGCTTGTCTTGCTTCCATCCTGCCTCGCTCCAGATAATGCGTGCCATGGTCCAGAATGACAATGGCGTCTTGCCCATGATGTAGAAGGCCTCACCATGGACGTTATTATTCGGCATCCTAAGCGCGCGCAAGGCCAGCATGTGTGCTCTCGCCGCATCGTCTCCCGAAACGGTGGCGAGTCGGCCTGCGTCACTCCCTATCTGCACGCCAGTATTGCCCTCCTTCATGGTCTTTAACATCGCTGGCACAAATGCGTATTCTCTCTCACCAATGATGAGTGGCAGTCGGAGAGAGACCGTCTGGAATGATGGTGAGTCGACCGCCAGGAGACGCCTCTCAGCTCTGGCGCGCTGCACCCAGTAAGGGAAGGCGGACGATGTCTCCGGCCACAGCGGAGCGGTCTCATTGGCCTGGACGTGGTTGAAGCCCTCGATGACACTGGACGATGTTGTGCAGATCATGTATTTGGTGCCGACTTGCATGGCCAGCCCCATCAACAGGTCCTGGCCATGCACAAATACTTGCTCAAACTCCGATGTCGGTGTGTTGGCGTTGGCATGCGGTGGTGCTGCCGAATTGATGATGGTTTCTGGTACCACATCACGCATGACCTTCCCCAGAGCATCGCTATGGGTCACATCTGCAACGCGATACTCAACTCCCTCACACCGATAGGCGATTTGACTGCTGCGACTGATTGATACCACGTGACCACACTCTGGTTGCCGCAAAAGCTGCTGAGCGATATAGTATCCTAAACGGCCCGAGCCGCCGACGATCAGGATCGGGCCCCATTTTGCAAGGTTTTCGTTTCCCATGATTGTTTCTTGAGTCGAGTTGGTTGCAGCGAGGAAGAGGAGCAAAAAGCTCAAGGCTGGATGGGCAGTCGTTGACCGGATATAGACTCTGCAGATACGTGGTCGAATGCAAAGGAACTGTACTCTCTATCGCATGCAGCTTTGATCCCGTCGACACTTTCTACAGCCCTTAACGGCAAAAAAAGTAGGAAGCATACCCGCGCTGGATCTAAAATATTGTCACCTGCAGCCGTCGATCAAGGGATTTCAGCAATCTGATTGATCGCATTGCTTGTTATCTCTACTCCGTATTCACCTGCAAAGGTAGGCTGACGAAAGTTCTGCAGGCATGATCATTAATCTTTCTGCAGTCTTTACGGGAAAACACTTCTTACCGGCAACATCGTAACAAGGTGCTGGGGTGCGAGGGGTGTACGATTAGTTCTTGCGTACATGATATGCGAAAGCTGACAGCCAGGGTGTTTTTGACGATCCCTCATGCAGGTGGAAATGCGACCATGTGATATATCACGTGACCTAATTAAGCGAGTAAACAAGTCTTCAACCATCATGGGAGGCCTGTAACACAATGTTCGAACCGTCACAGTAAATAGAAGATGTTATAGAACCATCCATCTAGATATCAGAATATACAAATTTGCTTATAAGACATAGTTGTATTAGCCCAGCAAATTTCAAGTGGTTTGAGTTTACGTAATACGTTGCATTTGATTGTTATACTTCGAAGTAGTAGATATTTCATGTTTTGAGAGTGTCAGAAACCTATTTTGTCTGTAATATGATCTGCTTAGGAATGAATTATGACATTGGTTCATCGCTAGAACAAGTATGTGCCGGATATTGGACCCGGCAGCATGTAACTTCGGACATCCCCGGAGACGCGTAATGAAATATTACAATATACATGTCAATCGTTGCATTTCCTATGTATATGCCAACAGAATGATAACTTCCATCTAAAATCAAAAAGCAAGACATTTTCGGGTTCCATACTCTTCGGTTTTCTCTCAAACGAGTGATAACAGGCTTGAACGTATATTCTATCTAGCCCTTGGCACATGTGGATCTCTGCCCTAAATCAAAGGTGGAAGTGAATAAACCTTCACAAGTGACCCTTCTCCAGGACATCTAGCTCGCTGAAAGGCATATCCTGTCTTCGCCGCAGCAGCAAGGTAGCTTCTGGCGCAACCGAGGTAGTATTGATAGTGTTTCGAATATGGAAAGTGTTGGCCTTGAGTTTGACGTCGAACAGTGAGAAGAACATGTAGATCACAATTTTTATCTCGTGAATAGCAAGCTGGCGGCCAGGGCAGGCCCACCGGCCCAGTCCAAAGGTCAGAAATTCGGGATTGCCTTGCACCGCGGCTCGCTCTTTTTTCTGCCACTGGAAGCCATCGAAAACAGTACCTGAATCGCCGTAATTATCCGGATGCTGATGTGCACGAGAGATAAGAACAATACACATGGCATTCTTTGGCAGCAAGTAGGGACCGACACGGACCGGTTGTGTTGTCTGTCGAACCGGACCCCAGGTGTCACCTTTGGTGCGCAGGACCTCACGGATGAAGGAGTCGAGCAGCGTAAGCTGGCTAAGCTTCTTGACATTAAGGTTTTCGCCTGACGGGTTGACTGACTCCCATTCTTGGCGGATGGCAGGCAGGTATTCATCCTGCTTCTGCGCCAGCTTGACCAGGATCCATGAGCCAGCAACCACAGTCTGGTGGATGGAAGCGAAAATGACGCCCACACACAGGATGAGACAGCGAAAAAACCCGGCAAGTGCTGATAGACCGGTCTTTCCATTGTAGTGTTTGGTAAGCAGAATATCAAAGAGGGGAACAAATTCGCCGTGACGCTTTGCTAGGCCGTTTTGGAGATGCTCATGCCGTGCTTTCCACAGTATGGGCACCACCTGAAAGAAGAACCTCGGGATAATGGTGAAGAATACGGCTGAAAATCCATTGATGATGACCCATAACCACGGCAGTCGAATCCATTCGTCCGTGTTCTCGTGCATGCCTGTCATGTTGGCCATTGCAACAGCTACCGCAGCAAAGTGAGCTGCGACAACCGAGGAAGCATGTTCTTGTCCTAGAATCATGACGACCATGGCGTGGCCAACGGCAAGCTGTATGCTATGGAAGATGTCTGGAAACTCGGTATATGTCTTGCTGTGAGCTGGTAGCTCGTCCGCCAAACGTTGAAAATAATCCCTAAAGACGGGGAATAGCTGGTCAATCATGGCATTCATGCGTGGTTGGACATTCATCTCCACCAGATTGTCGACATCGTGAACGAAAGCACCATTGTCGAAGAGCGCCAGGAAGCCGAGGTGCAGCAATTCGAAAACGGCCTTCTCAAAGGTGAAATTAGTGGTGTCGGTGAGAACCTGATGGGCGTATCGATGATCAATGACATATTCATTGCGGCCGTGTCTAGGTACAACGATGACAGGTCCGTGTTCGTCCAAGGCTTTGCTATAGAACTCGTTGACCTTGACGGAACGTCGAATTTCACGAGGAATGTTGACCACGGGAGGGCTGGGGGCGTCGAGAGATTGCTCGGATGTTAGTTGCGGTTTTGGTGTAAACATGACGGGCAAAATACAATAGCGAACGACGAGGAGAAGGGAGTTTGATGAAAAGACGCAGGTAAATGTATCTTCCTTCTGAAGGTCAACGAAGTCTGGGCTTCGAAGGCCTTATCTGTAGTAAAGAGAGATTATTAGTATCAGAAACCATCAAGGATAAAACTAAATGACCACTTGAATATAGAATTTATACTGAAAACCGTCCATTTTGCATGACGAGGTAATGCAATATGCAGAGCCTGTGTCAGACGATACCCTCTACACTCTTCGATTTAGTATTATTCGAATGGCACTCTTTGACCTATAGGAGTAAATGTAAATGCTAGGGCGTAGAGCTAGTAGGTGTATTCTAATCTGGGCCCTAGTCTTTTGTTTCTAGAGGCTTTTAAGCTCAATGGTATTAACCAGGTTTGCTGCTACGTAGATAATGTACGTGATCATGCAGATCGTATCTTATCTCTTCTGCAGCTTTAACCGCTCGCATCATTTCCCGATACGGAGGGCAGGCTAGATTCAAAGCCACTTACAAGATCTACGTCTAATCTATAGGTCACCCTTTAACTACTTAATTAGAAAGTATACAGTAAGTAAAAGTAAAAATAAGAGAGAACATAATTCGGCAGTAGCATAGATTTACAATGAATAAAACACACATGCTAAGAGATTCTACTTGTTCTGCCTACTTTCTAGTAATCTAAAAGTGCGGTTAGAAAAAAGCTAAAACAGAACCGGGTATACCTCTACTAGGCTTACAGAAGAGAGCCCCATCTCTCACACCTCTCACACCTCTTACACTCCTGACACCCCTTACACTTCTTACACTTCTTACACCCCCTACACTCTTTGCACTATGGATCTCGCTTGCCTTTAATGCGTCTGCACCGAGGTACAGCGGTTTAAGTACTATTATCCCTGTCACTTACCTTCAAGAGTTTGTACTGCAATAACAACATTATAAATATTGCTCATAACAGAGAAGATAATGGGGAAGTATTTAAGAATACATGCAGTTCTTGAACGAAGCGTTTCAAATGTGGTTTACTCAAATAATACTAACTTGAAATTTGTGCGTGGGGGGCAAGGGGGTAATCAGGGGCAGGGGTGACAATACTTAACCGATGTACCTCCGAACTTGGCATCACAGTCAGCACATGGCGTCAATCTTCGTTGGGTATCTCCATAATATCCAGACTTGCTGCATGATAAGGTACAAACTAAGCCTCCACAAGCCAAATTCAATACGTACATTCCGATCGCCCGAGATTTGGGGCCATCTGCAAACAAACGGTTTGTTATTAAGCAATATTGAACACAGTAAGCAGGCTACCTCACGCTCACACAAAAAGATCACCATGTAATCAATCCTGTGTTATAGTCTCTGTTGTTCTAAGCTGTCCCTGCTTCTGCAAATAATGACTACCTTCACCCCTAGCAAAACTTTAACGACGATAAGCTTCCTTGCTTACAATAGACGGAACGAAAGTCTTATTCCCAGCCCCTTACAACACCAAGGTATTTATCTTAGCGCTGACTACCACCACGGGTAATCTGATATGGTCTTATTCCAATGAGTAATCAGCTCACCATGCACGACTTGAGACAAGACCCATTGAGGGCCGCATAACAACGTGTTCGCAATACCAGCTGCATGGTTTCGAGAGCAGTTTTTGTATGGTTTATTGGTAACGACAGCACACCTCATGTGCAAGAAACCTTCAGATACCAAATTATGAGATCCGCTCGGATTCGGCAACAGTGGTAGTAGAAGAGAGCGTTCAAATGTATAGAATAGAGTCGTCGAAA
Source organism: Hymenoscyphus fraxineus (assembly GCA_900184765.1). Classification (NCBI taxonomy): domain Eukaryota; kingdom Fungi; phylum Ascomycota; class Leotiomycetes; order Helotiales; family Helotiaceae; genus Hymenoscyphus; species Hymenoscyphus fraxineus. The sequence continues at coordinate 4,037,732 of LT855409.1, forward strand.
CAAGTGTCCCTCAAACCGTTCTGGTGCGCTCACTTGGTTCCCCGGCCGACGGCCGATCACCTTCTCGCATTCTCCAAAGTCGTGATAAATTGTCAATCTAGTAATTGTAAGTTCAGTACGCCTGATCCGCGACTCAGTCTTGAATACTGGTAGGAGGTAACGTACGAAAGCTTCGGAAAGGTCTAGTTGAGTAAAGTAAATAACCCAATGATGCCCCAGGCTGTGTTTGGACGGTATTGGAAGAGGAGTTCTCGTTGGGGTATAGGAAATGAAGCAGAGCGATGTGGATGGCAATGAAGCCAAAGGCGGCCTTCGTCATGTCGTTAATGATTTCCGCCATAGTTTCTCGCCGATGAAAGTCGACCTAGTTGATTTAAAACCAAGAGGAACTTTATGCTGCAAGGTTGGAGCGAACAGAGTCACTTTAATATTTCCTTGGAATGGAAATGTGATCTTCGTTCTGACCGATATGGTTTTCAAAACAGTTTGAATTATACAGGAACGAGACTGCCAGAAGAGTCATTAGTCCAAACCACAATAAGGTAGCTGATCACTTCCCAGATATGTTGCACATCTTTACACCCTTGGCACATCTTACACCCTTCGCACCTCGCTTATATCTGTACATGATGCAGACTTTGACTTTTAACAAATCAACTATCCTCCCTTCCAATTGCTACAGTGCGTGATTATGCCATATTTTGACTATCCATTGTTGTACACTATACCATTCTTAAGAAGGACAAAACACTTTGAAAGGGTTGGTCACCTGTGAAGATTTTCTTGTCTGTGGTTTGCAAATAAAATATATGCAATGGTAATTCTTAAATAGGCAAAATCTTTAAGATCCACACTAGCGTTAAATCGATCCGGGTAATCGGTAAATCAAACCCCCTTTCCCTCGCTTAACGGGTGGTCCGAGCTTTCAGAGCGGGTAATTCAGAGAACCCACTGCGGCACATCTGAACGCCGATCAAGAAAGCTGCAACGTGAAATTTATGAAAAAAGGGAGACCAGAAGCAACGTCTATAGTAAATATATGTAAGTTTTATTGATTATGAAATCAGCACATCTTTGACGAGATATTTGTGATCTATAGTTATGACGGCAAACTTCTATCATAATCTAGCCCATCCTTGAGATTGTACCATGCACGGAACTGATCTATTCTTTGACTTCAATCAGATCTGGATCCACCTTCAGATCAAGGTCGATCTCCTCGGTTCTCCTCCTCATCATGAGTTTCATTTCTGGGTTAGTCATGTGGGCCGTCTCATTTTGAAAGAACTTCGGCATCGTGTCTTCTTGGTCGAGTTTCCAATCGTATTTCAGAATCATGTGTGCTAGGGCAATCTTCAGCTCGCTGCTAGCAAGGAACCGTCCCGGACATGCATGGTTGCCGTGTCCTACGAATTTTGTCAATATTAGAACCTATACAGATTGACACTGCAGGTAAAAGGGTAGAGTCTAGTCAGGCCATACCGAAACCAAACATGTCCCCCGAGGTAGAAACATATTGATAAGCACCGTTGGGGTTTTCTTCCCGTAGCTTGAAAAACCGGTAGGCGTCAAATTTGTCGGGGTTTTCATAGATCTCAGGGTCTCGGAATCTTCCCGCGACCATGAGACGAGCACCTACCGGTAGGACAGTACCGTCGGAAAGAGTTACGCGACGCATAACCTTTCTATTCATGGAGACTGAGCCAGTGTTAGCATCATACATCAACGATATAGGGCCGTGGTAAATCATTCTCACCATCACTAGGCTGTCAAAAGACATCATCAATAATTTAGCATAGCTCCTTTGCAACCAAACAGAAGATCTCACCGGATGCAGTCGTTGCGACTCCTTCAAGAAGCTGTCCATTAGCTTCATCTTGAACAGCGCTTGCTTGGACCACCCTCCTGTACTCAATGCCTCAATGATCTCTTGACGAAGTGGGGGAATTATTTCGGGATAAGTCACAAGATCCAATAGGGCTGATGTCAGTGCTTCTGTCGTGGCATGGATTGAGGCAACGGTAAGGGAGAGCTGAGCCGCGACATAATCCACTTCCTTTCCACCAGACATCTCGACCATCCACCCGATGGCGTCTGATACCTTTGCCGGCTTGCCACCCGAAGCCAGAATTATCTGGGCTCGAATCTTCCTCCTCTCTACCTCGGTATTGATGATCTGCTTGGCATCGGCATAATGCCGTTCTGGTGTTCTTGTAAGTAACAATGGAGGAGACAAGCTTAGAGGGCAGTACTTACGAATATTCTTATTGTGCGGCATGAAGTAATGCTTGATACGACGCAAAAAGAATGGTTGCGCACGAAGATCACGAGCGGCCAAGAACGAGTCAACTGCAGGTCAGTCAGTAATGTATCCAGATACTACTAAATGTAATTATCGACGACCGACCGGTGTGATTCTTTGCAATTTCTATCCATTTCTCGTTGCGACAGATCGGTCTGCCCAGAAAGACTCGCGACGAAAGGCGAGCAATGAAGTTGAGGTTATGCTGTTTCACCGCAATGGAATGCCATTCTCGATTCTCGCCATAAAGCTCATGAAGAGCGGCTGTAGCCTCATCGACAAGATGGTTTGTGACAAGCCCCAAACTCTGCGTCATCTTGATTCGAAGAGTCGATGGAATCAGCGTAGGATTGTCCAAGCTCGCACGAAAGCCATCGAAGCCGGGATAATGAGCGAAGAAGTCCTTGCGAAAGGCTTCATTGAAGTCCAGCTCTGATCGGTTTCGAAGCTCATCGGCGAACCTGTTCTGTAAGACGAGTTTAGGCCCAGTACCAGTAATAATTTGGAATGGTCCAGAATTCGACTTCAGTCCTGCAGCGATGGTTTTATTGGAGTCTTTGAGATAACTCTCTTTCGGCCCCAGACCCTCTTCAGCGAGTGTCGCGATCGCGAAGCCCGACAGGCGGCGTTCCGAATTCAAAGTCTTCCAGACATAGTACACTCCGTATAAAATACTTCCAATGATCACGAATTGGACGTATATAGAGATAGCATCGGGTAGAAATAAACGTTTTTGATTGTTGACAGGACCCATTTCATATTCACAATGAGCATGAGGTCTCGTAGTGACAGGATTTCTGCGAGAAGACAAAGTTTGAGAATTCCAACTTGCTGTATGTGAGAACTAAAGCCAAGCATACTTGAACATTACCTAAAACAGTTGGACTTGCATAAGGCTAATCAGTAATCATGTGCAGAAGGGTGCGGAGGGTGTGGACTAGTAGGGGTCCGTGAATAGGCCGCTCAAAACCCCCACCCCACCCATGGATAAGATATGGGAATTTCCCCTCTTCAATGAAACATAAAACTTTAGCTTAAAGATCCAGTAACCCGAAATTCACCTGGGTTTGTATCCTTCTTAGTCATGTGATCAAACTTTAACCCTAAAATAAGTTCAGCCACATGCGAAATAGACCATCCATTAAAGAAATTCATGATTCCAAAACCAACCATTGAGAAAGCATCTGGATCTTAATGATCATGACGGACATTACCAATTATAAGCTTAACCATTCCATGCTCAGGATCAAGGGTATGCACGTGGCCATTACACCAATTTATAGTCACTAATCAATTAACAGACCCTTCAGCAAGTGTCGCGTTCTATGAGAGACTTGGCATGAGCGTGTTGCAGAAGTTTCAATTCCCTGAATACAAATTAGAGCTCTATTTTCTCGCCTACGGTAATTATTCCGATTTCTTCTCCATGATGTTGATGTTGCCAATATTGACTCTTGTGTAGATTCTCCCAAATCCGTCTCTCATGGTAAGCACGCGAGTGACCGCGAGGGTGTCATAGAATTGAGTTACGATTACAGTGTTGGAGACACACATGAGGAGAACCAGCATCCGAAAGGCTTCGGCCACATCTGTTTGTCTGTTGACAATGTTCAATCTGCATGTAGGGAACTGTCCAATGCCGGATACAAGTCTCAGGAGATCCTTCAAGACGGTTCCGCATTCATCTTCGATCCGGACGAGTATAGGGTCAAGCTTATTTCGCAAAATTCCATCCATGAATCTGGAAATGGGACAGACATCCAAAGTTACAAGATGAACCATACCATGTTGCATATCAAAGACAAAGACGTCTCGCTCAAGTTCTACCAGGATGTTTTGGGAATGACACTGGAATACACCTCTACTAGTCCTGACGCTCTTTTTGACAGCTATTTACTTGGTTATGGCTCACTTGTTGCATACGATAATGTTCATGGATCCGACTCTCGGAGGAAGCGTGAGGGATTGTTGAAGCTGACCTGGAACCGTGAATCAGAGAAGAAACAAGGCGTGGTGTACGATAATGGCAACAAAGGCACAGAAGGCTTCGGTCACATTTGTGTATCAGTCGACGACATAGTGGCTGCTTGTAAGCGATTTGAAGAAATGGGTGTCTCATGGCAGAAGCAATTGATGGATGGCCCCTTCCGTATAGCGTTTATTTATGACCCAGATGAATATGTAAGTGCTTTTCAGATGTTATTGCTGAAATACAATAGCTGTCTATCTATCTAACGCACTCTGATTACTAACAACACATTCAGCTGATAGAAATCATTCAAAATGAAAGCTTCAAGCCTGCTGGGCACGAAATTTAGAGTATGAATTATATATCTCTGAAATAGAATTTGGGGGTCCATAGTATAATGTCTTTCGGGTAGTACTAATACTTCATTTTATGATGGTTTCATTCCGTGATATATCTGTCTTAGAAGAATAAATTTGCAACTAATTAAGCGAGACGGTTAGCTGTAATAGGGCCGGAAGCATACCAAAAAATATGTTTTTATAACGCTATAACTCTATCTCCTCGTCGCGTTACATGTACATTTCAATTTTTAGGTTGGTGATACCCACTCATAGTCTTAGTACCCATGAATAGTATAACCTAATTGGTGCGGAGAATATCGGACCAAACCCCGTAGTACGTTTAGGAATTATTCCGACCTGTCCGACCGCTTAAATAGGAAATCGCAAACTCAAAAATTGAAATGTACGTACATATAACGCGACGAGATAATTTATATTATATCTCATAAACCGATTCTCTAGAGCATATGGTTTAGGTAAGCGTATGCACGAAAATTTTCTTGAAAACTTTATATTTCAAGTTATTCTAATAGAAAGTTTCCCGTTAGTAAATACTCTGGCAGATCTGTTAGTTTTTTAGTATGATAGAATAGTACCTGTTATTGGACTTCCAGAGTATATAGGTTCGAGACACTCTATTGATCTATATTCTTGATTTTAGGTTATTTAGATTATTCCTAATTTACTATAATTTAATAAGTAGAGTGTCTTCGGTATGTTTTCGGCCCAAAACCCGGGACTGTGTTTATGATTCTGACGACCCCGTTGGAAGCTTGGATTTGACCAGTCAAATGGCTAAAATCCGTCTCTAAGTGGGGGAGCCGGATTCGGAGTGTAGAAAACATCTTAATAAGCAGTTTGCAGACGCCCTTCATGACTACGTAGCGCAGTGCATACAAATTGACACTCTACGGTCATCATACCT
>LT855409.1:4043300-4110301 GCA_900184765.1 Hymenoscyphus fraxineus
ACTTACCTTTTCATAGCCAATCACTGCATTTTAACACCAAAGAATGTTATACAAGCACTTCCAGTACTACCTTCACCCCACGCATACGGTAGTATTCCCCCCCCCCCTGAATAAAAGGTTATTTTTTGTGTGTGAGACGGCGGGCTGGCGTAGGGTGGAGAACGGCAAAGTGTGAATTAGAGGCTCCTACTGGTTAAAAGTCCTTTATCTTATGCACAGAGATTACAATAAGCGAAGTCTCCTCGTCAAGGCACCTTCGTTGGAGTAGTCCACTAGCCGAGCCAGTCGTAATCTACGGATAATTGGAGCTCTACCCTCCACGCTACGTTGGCGTACTCGTTGAAATCGATGTATCACAGTACGCCTTAAGGACGATCTACCACGGTATTCCGAACCGCAAAAACATTGGTCCCTTCGTATACTGCTACGTTGTAATCAATATAGTTATGTGGCTGCGTCTAATTGCGGTATTCATATCGCGACCAGCAGGTTTAGTCAGAGTCGCCACGGAGAGAAGATCATTGTAAGATCTACTTCAGGAAGGAGAGAACGCCTTCGGGTATGTTAATTCGACTTTGGATGTTGAATCTTACATGTGGGGTGTTGCATCTTACATGTTGCATTTTGGATGTTTCCATTCCCAGACAGTATAAAATGTGTGCTCAACGACTAAGGGAGACATGAAGGTACCTCAACACCTACAACACCTACAACACCGTCGACACCTCCCTTGTGTTCTTCTTCTCCAGATTCCAAACACCCGAAGTATACACCACCAACTGTACTCACATTCCTCCATACCATGATCTTATCTCTACTCAAGGAGGGCGAGGCCAGAGTCGAGGATACCTTGCACAAGGGCTATGCTCCGCCATCCTTTTCGCACAACTTGGAGCTCATATTCATCCAGGACAACAGGAGTCCAGCTTCCCTTTCGATGAAGACCAAGATTGCGAGCACGAGCGAGAGAGCTGCACGTCTGCGCACATTGGAGCCGCCAACGTTACTCTGGTGGGCTACGGCATTTCCTATGAGGGAGTGGTCCGGAGGGAGGAAGATCAACAGCAACACATTCGATTCCCTGCTCAGGCACGCGTCTCGACAGACAGCTCATTCGCCGTCACTGCGGGCAGTGCTATGGGATGACATGGAACATTTGAGGCAAAAACATCCATCTTGTGAGATGCTGCAAGAGTTTTTAAGTGGTCAGTGCGGGGACGTAATTTAATATTAGTACAGTTGTGGGGTTTCCTAGAATAGACGCAACTAACTGCAGTCTAGCTATTATGCAGCAGGACCTTGTAAATGACGGTAAAGGAATCCCAACAGCCATTCAAGGTATGTTTAAAGCATTTGATGGCCACGCGAATAATTGTTAAACTGTTAAACTGTAGCATTATCACAAGAAGGTCGATACATCAGTCTCACCGGGGCTCGATATGATTGTCTACCCAAACTTCCCGACCTGCTCCGCTACGGCATTGAATGTTCACGAAAATACCAGGAAGAGACAAACAATCCTCCCATGATTTCAACGGCACTTGAGATATTTCTGCCCCTAGATCCAAATGAGGATGAGGCATACGCAGTAGTGCCTATTTGTACAAGGGAAGCTTGGCACATAATGCAGGAGCTCAAGATGGTCGAGGAAGAACCGTGTTACTAGAAGGGCGACATGCGCGGGCTTTTACTTGTTGGATCTGTTCTTGTCTATTTAGCCTTTTTTATAGCTCTTTTTTAGAGAAGAAAGATGAGTATAATACAGCATGTTCATACTATAGGTAGTTGACCCGGGATAATGTAATGAAAATTGGTGCTTATAGTAGTATGACATTTTATATCTCGTTTATTTTAATTGTTTGAACTAAAATAATTAGAAATCATTGTCCACCTATAATGATATGTTTGTTTCGTGGCGTTAAGAAATTTGTAGTTAGGAAAGTAGAGGATGGAAGCGACTGATACGAACATAGGGTACTAACTTTCGCTTAAATTATAACGTATATAGTCGTCCCTTGTATATGTTTACCTAGGATTCGCTTATAATATATTTATTAAGAGGTCATCCCTAATTTTGAAAAACTCTAGTTTTCTTTTCCGATTATAGATCGTGTTTATTTCTGCTATATATTTCACCTTTTTTTAATAACCCTTTGTTCCTTAATATTATTGATGTCAGAAGACTGTCAGAAGACGGGGGCATATGTGGAATGGATAAGCTGTAATACAGAGAGAAGTTAGTTAGGAGGCGAGCACTGATCTAATATAGGAGCTGTCTGTCGGAATGGAAGCGTCCGGAGTAGGATTAGTGTATTCAATGGAATATGCTAGTGCTAGACATTAGACGTCAAAGTCCTTGTGTCGTAACGACTAAGAAAAACAGGTCGAATATACTCTTTGCTTTAATTAACCTAGTTCATAATTATCTATGAGTTAGAAGTGCTAGAAGCCTTTATAAAATACCTTTTAATAGTACATTCATGGTTATATTTGAGGCGAGAGGTTATTTTAGAAGTGGTAAATGTTAGAAACGTTCAATGGGTAGTTACTAGAAAGAAAGGAAGAGAAAGGTTTGATGTAATTATAAATTATTCAATTCTAGATACATTATAATCTTGGCATTTTTAATTTTGATTTTATAGAAAAGAAAGAAACGCGTTCTTTTTAGTCATTCTAGAAGTTAGCCAGATATAAAAGCTTGGCGGAAGATGTTTAGGGATAGAGTTTTTGTTATCTGTAGACTGTAGATTATTATATGGTAAATGATAGAACTGAATTTATGGTTGAGAAAATACGTAGTGGCAAAACTGGGAAAATGATGATTCATGTGTGCTTGCGATTAACGAGATAGTTAAGATGATTGAAAAATGTAATTGGGGTGGGAATGGGCGTGGGAGTGGAAGCCATAAATAGATTGTGATATTCAAGCGCATACTTAGACAGAGACCCACCTTATACTCACCTTCACTGAACCTCTTCCTCCAAACTCTCCTCCAACGGCAACTCCGCATAAAGTCTCGGTCGAACACCCATCCCCACAAAAACCTCAGCTCTCGGAAAGGAATTACCAAGCAAAAACCCGGCAGTCAACACATCAAGAACTCTCTGCAACTCCTCACCTGCTTCTGGCTGAGATTCAACTCTGAAAGTAGGTGTAGACACTTTGAGATAATGAACTTCTTGGCGCTGAAAACGCTTAAGGACCCAGTACGTGGAACGGACTTCCTCACGTTCTTCGAGGGTCAAATTACCGTGTTCGGGTTCTGTAAGTTGGTTGAGCTCGTGAAAGAGTGCGTTCAAAGTACTCTCATCAGTGAGCTTCACGCCTAGCTCTTCGTAAAGGGGAATGGGAAATTCGCGGAGGACATGGGTGAAGGCGTCTCTGGCTCTTGAAAAGCCATCGACTTCTCGTACTAATTGCCCGAAAGTCTGGAGGTTAAAAACAAACTCGAAACGAAAGGTAAGGTCAGAGGGGCGCAACGGGGATTCGAGAGTCGAAATTACGATTGGAGTGCCGTTCAATTCTCGGGTGACGTAAGACATGATGAACTAGAGATTCTTGATTCTGCCGATAATAGATGCCCAGAAAAGCCAAAACATATAGCAAAATATGGAAATGTTCACGGATTGGAACAATATATTGTTTCTATTGTTTCTATTGTTCCATGTGACCTCCAGATATTCTTTGTTGGTAAAGTCGTCCTTGGTTTGCTCAACTGGGCATAATTTGTACAAAATCAAGTATCCTCCTTTCATACAACAAGTTATGATTAGCAACGGTATTAATCTTGAGAAGTAGGTGTAAAAGAAATCAGGGACTCAAAAATGAGTGAAGGCCCAATTTTGAGACAGTTGATACTGAAGTTGGATTGCGTTGGAAACAAATCTAGTTTCCATCTATTCACAGGACCATCCATCATGTATGAGTCATCAACGTGACTGACCAAAACTCTTTGGCATACGACTTCTTTATTGAAATTAAGGAAGTGAACAAAAATCCTCTCAGTTGCCAACAAAGAGCAATAAACAGTGGGGGAAAAACAAAGATGGCTGTAAATAAGTCTTTTAAACAACATTCGCAGATGTAATACGCAATATGATGCGAATTCATAGCTAAAACTAGTATAATGCTTCCTTTTCAGACGAAGATCCAGTCACAACGTATATTACGGTAAAGATGACTCTTCTCAACTTGAATCCCAGAAACCATTCATAAGAGCAAGCGCGAAGTGATTATGTCAATTTGTTTCCTCAGTTGCTAGTACTTCCAAAACAATCCAAGCACAAACCTGACATTTCCGAGCCACGGTAGAAATGGATATCAGTGACGCCTACCTCAGAGGAGCCTTCGAAACCCCGAAAACACGTAAGGATATAGAACTGAGAGACATGGATCCCAACGACAATGAAACAAGACGAGGTGGAGACAATGCACCAAAGAACTACAGGGCCGAAGGGGAGATCGACTTCTTCAAGCCAAGGAAGGATTATCATAGACGAGCCAATATCCTCACTTTTATGTGTTGTGGTTTGCTCGTTGCGCTCATTGCAGTATCTGCAGCGTTTGGGGCGGAAAGACAGAAGGCGGCAAGCACAAACAAAGACGGATGCATAGAAGGGGCTCCTTCTGTATCAACAATTACAGTTTCGGCTTCTTCTTCCATCACGATCAAGTCAACGGAGACGATGACATCGAGTACCGTCTCGAATATTACAATCCCCGTTACTATCACCAGCACGCAAGTTACCACGATGAAACAGACGGATCCGCCAGTGACGATCACCTCCAGTGTCAAGTTCACCCCTTTAATGGATGTGACTGTTACGTGCAGTACGAAACAATACACTTGGACAGACTTGCTACGATGTCCTTATGGCGGTAGATGTACAAAACTTAACCCTACACCAAAGAGAGAAGCTGCGAAGAGGGAGATACTTGCAAAACCAACTGAAGGATAAGATCTGGGGGTTAATAATATGGTTATTGGGAATCATACTGGTGTTTGTTAGAACGCTCACTTAGACAAGAATGAAACTTCTCCTTACATGGGCTTAAGATTATAGAATATTCTGCCTATGCATAATTACGTGAAATATTGCATTTTTATTTCAAGTAATTGTGGTGATTGAGACCTTCCTATCCAGATTCACTCATACCGCTTGTAAGATATTTTAGTTCCGTATTTTGTTCTTTGTGAAAACAGTTCTATATCTCTGTCTTAGAAGAATTAGATTTTTCGAACCTGTTTTTCTACTAAACCAAATTAAACAAATGAAAGCAAGAAATCCATAGATAGCTTGCTTTCGTGCCCCTTCATACCCCGGGTCCCTGACCACAAGGCCGCTTTACTCTTTAAAAGATGTGTCAAGTCGAATATCCAGAATACACAAAATGCGGCCACTGGGGTGCGGCAATCACCAAAAATCTCTGCATGTACGGTAGTTTGCCTGATACCTGGAAAATTGGTAAATTCTGCTACTTCAGCAACATTGACGACTCAGGAAAACGCACCATTCTGATTAATGATTGGTGTGAAGACTGCAAAGCACCCCGTTATTCAGAGTCTTGGCATCGCGCTATGGCGTTGGCCAAACTGGAAGGGAGGCTTGCACCAGTAGATGATAGTTATGAGATAACTAATGCTCAGGTGACGAAATACAAAAGGTGGGTGGCCGAAGAGAACGCCGAAATGGATCGAAGAAGTCTTGCGCGGAGGGAGCAACAAGGGCGACAGCGGCGCCGAGCATCTTGGTTCCAGTGCCTGAGCTTTTGGAAAAGATAATGTCTTCGTTGGGGGTTTGCTATACAACACAGTGCTCCTTGTTTTTCGCTCGCGTAAATTTTGACTTGTTTTTTTTTTGTTCACTCTTGTTTCACTGCTCAAGAAAATATTTGAACGGAGCTAATAATAGCCACTACAGAATTGTCTGCTTCTGAATGAAGTTTTTATACCTAAATTCATACAAAGTCCTCTTTTATATTCTTGGAAGTGCAGGTGGTTGTATAGTACTATACCAGCGTGAAGATTGGCAGCACCAAGGGGGTGTCAGAATTCAAGAAATAGTCCCCGATTTCGCTGAAAACACACTAAAAACGCCTTACTTTACTAAATTATAATATATTCTGTAATGAAGGATTTGTACTAAGATAGGTAATAGCTTTGACTTATACTACTTAGAATTTCATCAACAGAGCTACCTCTATTCTCGGAGAAAATCCGGGACTGCGAGTTGAATTCTTGACTCCCCCTGGTGGCAGGGTAACAAAGTGAAGCCAAAAGGTATCGAGCAGACGGAGCAGTAAGATCGATTGACTCGAAAGAACTAACGAGTAAGCATAGGGTATACCCTGGCTTTCCACAAGTTGATGTAATACCCAAGCCCTAAGTTTGTGGTCAAACTTTGAAGGAATACGAGTCCTTAAAGGAAAAAGGCGATAAGGGACCTGTGCTATGGTAACCCGCAATTCGACTATTTGATTAATACCATAGGTAATTCGTCAATTAGACCACATGATGGAATTCTCCTACTATAATTGACCAATTTTTCACTACCGAAATATTCGTTACTTTAATTAATATAAAGTCTTAATTTTTAATTAAACTATACCCCTCGCCTAGAAAGTAAATAAAGTAACCTAGTATTAAAAGTGCAAACCAACAACTCCTCGTAAGTTCTCTATACCTAAACAAAAAGTGAAGCTATTCCCAAATACGATTATTTAGCCATTGGTTTACGTCCGGCACCAACTCTCGCACCACCACGTCCTTGTTTGGTCCTTTTTTAGTGTTTTTGGGCTCTTTTGAGCGGGTTTTTGAGCCGCTTTTGGGTGGATAAACTTAAGTGCTAGGAAAGTGAGGAGGGCCAGGGAGCACAGTCCTTTATATAAATTAGCTGTTGTTGTAGTGTTAACAGCCCACATTCCATTCCTTATTCCACACCTACCAACCCACTCGTTCTACACCCTCCCGAGACACAAAAAAGGCGCATTATAGAATGGACTATCGTATTTGTCACTGCTATAATGGTAACCCTTAATTCTATGGTATTACGGTTACTATAGTCTAATTGGCCAAAGGGTGGATTTGAGGGTTACCATAGCACAGACCCCCACTCACCCCGTCAAATCCATCCCCCACTTTAAACCCCGCAATTTCGGAAATAAGATTTGTTTTAGTGTGTGTTTGGCTCAGATGCACGTGCAACCGAGTTCACGGAGGCGTAACCTACTTTTTATAAAACTCAAGTGATTTTAGCAAGTCCGAACGAGTGTACACTTGAGTNGGTGAAATACTGTTTGGCTCAAATAAGGAATCTTTGCAGTCGATTTTTATAAATAATAGTTTTTTACTCCTCTATAATATATGGAACGTCTTTATTAGGGGGGCATCATAGGGGTTATATAAGGGGGTATACAAGGGGGAGAGGGGCTATATAAAGGGTACTCAAGTAGTATTGATATTAAGTGTACTAAGCGAGTTCACAGAGTGTGCACGCCAGAACAGGGTTTTGACAGCATCGTCCATTTTGTATGGTGCATCCAAAAAGAAGACAGATCGCGCATTCGGACGAGTAGTTTCCTTTTCATTCGATGTGCGAGCCAAACAGTCCTGTAACTGGTTGCGAGTCAAGCATTTAATCGGGGTGGTGCACCCATATTTAGTATGGTGCACCCAGGTGCGAGGCCCGAGCCAAACAGACCCTTAAGCTTCTCTTCATCCCTTCCATAACAATCAACATCAAACTATCACCTATGGTAATAATGCAGCTGAGCAACCAAGATCCCGCTAATAACAGATGCCTAAACTCAATGATATATTAATAATGCACAACCTCGATCCTCTAAACAAGGTGGCATCATCACATGCGATAAGATGCCATTTGTGGTAAATTAGCCTGTGTGGCGTCAGGCGCACCGCCATCTGGGGATTTGCGATCGCCAATTGAGACCGGGAGCTAGCTGCCAATTCATTTCCTTTCGATTTCTTTCGGGCATTATTTCCATTTCCATTTTCATTATTTTCTTGTTGTTCTCTCCCGTCGCAATCTGGCAAGACGATGAAGTCATATTGATTTTGTCTGCTATTTGTCAGGCATTCTCAGGTTTGAAGCAGCACCGACAATGGCGGTACTAAGTACCCAGCGACGGAAACCCTTCTTCCGCGTGGTTTTTACTCTCATCTGCTTTGTTATCACCGTCTTTTTCTTTGGCTTGGACTCTTCCGATGATAACGTCCCTTATAAACAACGTGGCTTCTCCCATGAAAAATTCACAAATTTGGGCATGGGAGAGGGGCAATGTTTGCGCACATTTCCTGGGTTGACGAAGGAGATTGATTTGAGTGTCGCGCGGGTGGGCGAAAATGGATTTGAGCTGGAAAAATTAAGTGACGATACGAGTGGCCTAGTAGAAGGCAGGATAAAGAATAATAAGGTAGGAGTGTTTTCCGTTCTCACTTCCTATTTTTCCATTGAAGCGCAGGATCTTGAACTTGCAATTTCGACTAAAGTTTGTGCACATTAGTTGTATATTATTTCCGCAGAAAGAAGGCCAAATCGCGACATGCTTTTCGAGAGACAAGCAGTACTCCACTCTTTACATCGAGCGATCCTCACCTCACCCACTCCTCTGCCAGATACAGTCTTTGCTTTGAGCATAATCGATAGTCCGCGACAGAATGCTTGGTCTTTTTCGCGAAGTAACGACCCAAAGATTCAAGGAAACTATTGGCTTATGCCACACTTCGCGTTTTGGTCCTGGCCTAAAAGGTTTATTGGGACAATTGACGAAGCACTTTCGAAAATTGCAGTGGTGGAAAAAGATATGAACTGGCATGGCAAGATTGAGAAGGCGGTATGGAGAGGGACTGTGTGGTTCAACAATTTGGGAAATACTCAGCTGCGACCGAAATTAATCCAAGCTACAAAAGGAAGAGACTGGGCGGATGTACAAGATATGAAGTGGGTCACAAATGGTGTTGATGCAGAGAATGCGATTAGCATTGAGGATTTTTGTAAATACAAATATATCATCTACACCGAGGTATGTCTGACAAACCTTTTGCGCCCGATAATTCCTGTATCTAATGGGAGACTTCAAAAGGGGGTTACATATTCCGGCCGTCTTCCTTTTCACCAAGCATGCAGATCTATCATCCTAACTCCCCCGCCAACATACTTGATGCACACAACCCATTTAATGCGACCCCTGTATTCACATTCCCTCCCCTTCAGTCCCTCATACACATCATCCCTCAAGCCTTCTCCAAACCCAAGGTGGCTAAACTCATACACACCAGAAAATGCGAATGTAATATTCGTACAACCAGATTGGAGCGATCTCGAGCAAACTATTGAGTGGTTACGGAAGCATGACGATGTAGCGAGAGGGATTGCAGAGCGGCAAAGGGACCTTCATGTCGGAGAAGGTGGTATTATCAGCGAGGCTGCGGAGACCTGTTACTGGAGAGCTTTGATAAGAAGATGGGCGGGGGTTGTGAGGGAAAAGAATGGGACGCACTTGGACAGCGATCGAGAAGGTGATGAGAGACAATGGGGCGATGGGATGAGGTGGGAGAGTTTTGTTCTGACTGGGACAACGGATTGGGCGAGGGTTGTTTGACGAAGGATGGCCAGTGATTTGGGGGATTCAGTGTTTATCTAGTCCTAGGTGAGAAGTTCTTGTATATCTTTTAGGGATAGGTAAGGATTAGAGCTCTGAGCGGATGATCTTGGGCCAGGGAAATGAATGGTACGATGAAGATTATGATCCAGGTCCCGGTTTGTAGATATGGGTGCAGGATGTTGTAGTGTAATCACATTTCGCTAGGTAAAATACAAAGTCTTTCTACCACCAGCCACAGAAATATTACCTTGCTTGCAACCCCGCGCACTATACGGAACGGACATGGGCCGGTCAAGCACGTAATATTCAATTTTCAAACTTCTAATTAGAACCCTACTTTTACTATAGAATAGATTTAGGCTGTTCTTTTAGCTACAACTATAGAGACTCGTAGTACCCCCTGTCGCAACTTCACTATCGTATCCTTACTATCACGTAAAATGTTTAGTCTTATCGTTATTATCGCTATCGCTATCGCTGTTACTATTACTATTATTATTATAAATAAGATAAGTAGAAAGGAAGGTAGACTTCTATTACAAGTAGACGTAGACGTACCTAGATGTAAGAGTTTTGTATTTCCGCCTATAGGAGCCTTTCCTAAACCGGCTAGGCTATTACGTTACTACTTCTACTCCTACTCGAGTACCCTCCCTGATTTCGTAAGCCCTCGCCCTCCCTTTTCTTGCTTAACAATCAACTATAATAGTAAGACTATAATAAAAAGGTATAATAATAAGAGGGGGGTACCCTCGTAGGCGGGGGAAAAGGAGGGGGGAAGGGCTCTAAATAGAAGAGTAAGTAAAGATATAATAGTAAATATAGGCGACAGTAAGCTTTTCTAAGCTTAAATCTGTTCTATAGTAAAAGTCGGGTTCTAATTAAAAGTTCAAAAATTAATATTACATGCTTAATCGGCTTATATCTATTCCGTACAAACACATGAATACATCCTAGTCCGCGTTTCATGGCTGCAGTAGTCCCGGAAGGCTATGCAAATTCAATCTGGCACCACCCGATACTGCTGCGGGCAAAATTTTACGTTGTGTTATCGAGAGAGCGTCCAACTTGAGAATTAGACGACGAACAAAAGATGATATGTTGATCTAACAGGAAGTTTTGCCATCTTACCTGGGAACTACACATACAGAACGACTCGCACATATCAAATGTGTGGTGCCTAAGAGTCTTGGAATAAGCAGCCCATATCCCACATGTGACCAAAAATCAACTTTTGTGTGCCAGCTGCGCCTTGATGGGAAATATCGTTTCCAACCATGTAACCTATTTTGGTTTATCGAAAGTACAAATGCTCCAACATCGCTCTGGTTATTTTCAACGAGTTACTACCAGCTTATTTCCACCCACTCTATACCCACACAGATAAATTGGTGAGTCTCAATGGATGACTTACGCCCTACTATATTGGCACTATGTATTTCCATGCCTCTTGCAGCCATAATCGCGGTTGCCCTTCGCGTGCGAGCACGACATGTGCAAAAGTTGAAGCTGGAACGTGATGACTATACCATATTTATTGCATTGGTATGAAATCTCGGCCGACCGGGCTACCAACATGCTTTTTGGTACTGACTATACGATTAGGTTCTCGCTATCGCTCTTGCAGTCGATTTGGCAATTGGTCTGCTAGAGACTGCTGTTCGAACCATTATAAACTAAATATCTCAATACAGGCTGTCAGCTAGGAAGATTCGGTGCGCCTTTGACTTACAAACACAATGGCGATCCAGATCCTGGGTCCTGGTTCAATATTTGGGGGAAAGCAAGTCATCAAATTCATAACGTTTATGTTCCACCTTTGTCGCTGGAAGAGACCTAACATATTTATCAACAGACGATATTTGCGTCTCAACTGCTTTGGTATCCTTGCATAGGGTTGACGAGAATAAGCGTCCTGTTGTTCTATTCGAGGGTGTTTAAGAAAAGGTTCGATAGAATCGTGACTTGGATGACCATTATTATTGCGGTCTGGATGATATCCTTTGATGCTGCAAGTTTTTGTAAGTCTGGGAACCCAGTCTAGTTCTCGATGTATAGAGACTATCAAAAGGATATGTAGCTAATAGCAAAGTTAAATGCAACCCTATCCCAGACGCATGGGCTTTCCGTCCATATGGTGAAAACTGTACCTCGGATTTCATCTTGCATGTCACAGGAGCTTCGTGCGATATTTTGATAAACGGTCAGTTGACAGTCTTCCCTGCGTTCTAAGGTTGATGAAATAATTTTGCTACCAGTCATTGTCCTTGCAATTCCAATTCGCGCGGTCTCAAAACTGCCAACTTTCAAAACTTATAGGATCGCGATCATCGGAACATTTTTGGTTGGCTTATTGGTTGTAACCGGCGCGGTTGTGGGTCTGGTATTTGCTGTTGGATTGTTACTTGAAGAAGATATCATTTGTAAGTAGCTAATCCTTCTAATTTGTATGCGAGAGACTAAATGCACAGATTACGCCTCTATCCCTCTTTACTTGGACATCATAGAAGCATGTGTGGGTATCGTGAGCGCGTGTATCCCAACTCTCCTGCCTCTTTCTCGAATCTTTCCGGAATAAATATACTGCATCACGCATCGATAGAGTTGCTGCCAGGACCAAACCAGCAGAAAATGCAGGGCAGTGGAGGCAACCACCCAGCATGTTTGGTGTCCATTACATCGGATCCCACCTCTCAAGATTTCCGAAATGTTGGATCTTCTCTGGCACGATGGTAAATCTTATTCTCAGGTCTATAAATCTATCCTGGCATATATTCTACATGATTCTAATTTAAACATCATGAAACTATTATGGCTTTGTCCCTCTTTCGTCGTAAGCGATCTCTTGTAAGAGCCTCAACTGAACGTGGGTCTCAGACCGGGTATACAGGAGCCCTTATTAGTATAAGCCTACGTCAAGGATAATTAGGCTTAATGCATAGATCTACAGTGATGAACTGAGAAATAGTGTACTTAATCTACTTGGACTCTCGAAACTTCTTTGTTTCTAAAAAGGCTTCTATAGTATATTAGCTTAGCTGCTATTAGTATTATTCTTAGTAAAGGGATATAGTACAAATAGCCTCAAAGGATGATTGTATAGAAGGAACTTATTAACGATAGATTAGAGGGGGTAATCGCGATTTAGCTAAAACCCTGGCCTATCTAAAGTAGGGCCTTATATTGCGTTCCTAGACATAACGTCTTACCCCAAAGACAATATAAGGTAGTTGTCTAGGTGCTCTTAGAGTTAGCAAAAGTCACGAAGCACTTTGAAAGTTGGAAATAGTTTCAAGTTCGATTCTTACTCTATAGGCCTGGCTGCCCCTAACATAGCCTTTCCAGGCCTTTTCAGAGTGTCCGAGACACTTTTATCCTACAACAGATTAGATATGCCTTTAATTGTACAAGACTCCGCCTATAGTAGAGGCAAAACAGGGTGTATAAGTGAGTTGGCAGGCCTTAAGAACCTTATTCGTCCCTGAAGGCCATTGAAGTCGTACGAAGTATAACCACCAAAAGGTCGTGCACTTGAAGTGGATGCGATTATGGGTCGAATTGAGGCCCAAATGCTTAGAAATATGCCCTGGTTGGCTAAACGACTTTCTTTTATAGGGAAGATGTTGTACAAGTGGATGCTTTTACTCCACTTCGAGTGCACGTGTTTTTGGTTCCTCTTAGATCTGGAAGGGGTACCTTTTGCCCAGCCTTACACCGCTTTTGTCTACCTCTGGAAACGGAATTAACCACTGATTAGCGTACCAAAAAAATCCTCCTAGAAGTAATATGGGTTTTAATACTTCGTATAATACTACTCGAGTACTACTCCAGAATTAATTTTACGACTTTAATGGCCTACTTGTAGGGGAAAATACGACTTCATTATTATATACCCTATAGAGGAAGTTCCGTTACTTACGTAACCCTTGTTTTACTATCCCCTCAGCTGCGGCCAGCACCTCCCTGGTCTGTGTACAGCGCCGAGAATGGTAAGCGACCTAATAGAACATTAGCTTTAGTATAAGAATATACTATATTTAATGAAAATTAAGGGAAACAACCCTTCCTTATATAACTAGACATTATAATTATTATATATAAAGGTACTTTAATATAGTACTAGCTTTCTTTAGTTATTAATAGTAATTAAGCCTAATATTACCCTTTCTATATCTATTCCCTTAGGTAGGGTAATTTAGTAGTATTCTTATATACTTAAACTATATTATAGACCTCTCTAAGAGTAGGATATATAGAGGGCAAGCCCCCTATTCTATAGTATCTATTCGCGTATTTTTTAGTAAAATAGAAGTAGAATAATATAGGTATATAAATACTATAAAAGTTAGTATTCCTACCCCTATAGTAGAAGGTACTAGCTATAGCTAAGAGGATAGTATTATATAATTAAAGGTATATTTAGAATAAATTTAAACCGGTCTTAATTAAAACCCTAGATTCTAATACTACTTTTTCTTAAGCTATTAGAATCTCTAATAAAATAGCTAACTTAAGTATATAATATAACTAGATATAAAAGAAAAATAAAGCTATTTATAACTTTAAAGATACTTAGAAGAATTAAGTAGTCTAGAAGATACCTAGGTAGCTACTTCTTATCTCTTTTTATATAGGTAAATATAACTTTAAAATATAATTAGAAGATTCGAGTTTCTTAGCTAACCTCTCTTAACTATACTATTTATTCTATAATACTACTTATAAGCTAAAAGCGATTTAATTCCTCTTTAACTTAAGAATATTATAGCTAGTAAATAAAATAATAGAAATTAAGAGTTAAATAAAGTTACTTAAGATCTTTAGAAAGTAATATACTAGTAGAAATAAAAATAATAATAGTAAAGTTATATTTTTTTATATAAGTAAACTATTTAAAAACTTATTTAACTTAGAAAATAATTAGATAGTCTACTTAAAAGTATACTTTTATTTTTATAAAACTTCTAAAAACTCTAATAAAAATTATTTAACTAAACTTTCTATTTTTATACTTAAATATATAATTACTAGACTTTAAATAATAGTATTTATATATATTATTTATACTATATAACTACTTATAATATATTATAAATAAGTCTTTAAATTATAGAATTACTCTTAGAATAATAACTACTTTTATATATATATAATAATTCTACTTTTTCTATTCTTTTAATATTATTTTTTACTTACTTTTTACTACTTTGTTTATTACTTTTTAATATATCTTACTATATTAAGAATACTATAACTATATAGTAATTAACCTTAATTTTACTTTCTACTTCTACTTTATTTAGTATAAATTCTATACTAGAGAATAAAACCTAAACTACTAGAACCTAAACTAAAAAGTCTTATAAGAGAGCTTAGTTAAATAAGAATAGTTTTATATTTTTATAAAAGCTTTAAATATATATATAATTTAGTTTAAATAGTAATAATAACTTTAAAGATATTATATTTACTAAGGTATTTATAGTATTCTTTTATAATATTCTTAAAACTAGTAATTCTTATAGAAAGAAATAGAATTATTTAAAGCTTAAGTATAAGTAAGTATTAAGAATTAGAAATACTAGTAACTTTAAATAAAATATACCCTAAGCTATCTAATATAGACTTTTGTCTAACTAACATGGAAATGACCGGGCCCCCTAGCCACTTTACGGTATGTGCCTGGGTATCCTTGATAACTCGTAACCAAGCCCGTATGTTATCGTAACCACTAATTCGTAACTTTGCTCCACTACCCACTGTACTAAACAACCACGATTACCACCACCTGTTCCGAGTCCACCAAGTCCACCACCACCAAGTACTCCCGCTCGCTCTCAGCACTACTCCCAGCTTGTTTTGCTCTCGTCTCTAATTCCGCGTACGTAGACGCAAAGATCACTCGATAATGATAACGACAATGAGGTTATTCCCGTTGCCGATACCTAGAACTCCTTTAAGTAGGAGCTACGGCACCTATTTACGCGTTATACGTAAGATAATAACGCTAAGGAGAACGAATTAGAGTTAGATACGTATAACAATTTGTTAGATAGCCAAAGGTAGCTTAGTTAATAATATAAGTTTTTATAACACTAAAAGATTATATATAAATATAGTGAATTTTAATAGCGGCGGTAAGGTAGCGACGACGAGGTAGTAGTTACCTACCTCGATAATATACGGGCATGATTACGAGTTATTAAGGATACCTAGGTATATACCGTAAAGTGGCTAGGGGGCCCGGTTATTTCTATATTAGTTAGATAAAAGTCTATATTAGATAGCCTTCCGCTAAAATATAAAGTAAAAAATATATACTATAAAACTAGAAATCTAAGAAGTATATTTATATATAAGTAGCTTATAATATAATTATATTATTATTCTAATATTTATATAAGCTTTTCTTAAAGCTATTTAGTATTAATATATACTATTTCTTTAGTTTAACCTTATATTAAACGTTTATAATAATATAGTTACTATAAAGAATAATACTTATAATATTACTATAACTAATAATAAGAAGCTAGATTCTACTCTCTAGAATATATAAAAGATAATATAAACTTAGCTTATTACTAATATAATAAATAACTAAGATACTAAGAATAATAAACAAGTCTAGCTTCTATTAAAGTATTATAAAGCTAAAAAATAAATTAGATAATATACTAAGAAGAAAGTCTCTAGATAAGAATTACTTACTAATATAGTAAGTACGATTAGCTAATTCGCTACTTCTTTTAATAGTTTTAATAAACTAGAAATCGTTTTAAAAAATAGACTTAACTTAATATTTAGAAAGTTTATTAGTTATAAGAAAATAATATCTTATTCTTTATTTAATTATTTATATAAAAAGAATACCTTATAAAGGAGTTCTTATCTCTTTATATTAGTTTAACTCTAAGTTAATAAAGCCGAAAGATAATAAGGAAAGTATTAGAGTAAGGCTAATAGTTTAGTATCGAAAGTATTATATTATTAACTATTAGTTATATANAAGTAGTTCTTAGTACTAAGGCTAGTACGTAAGTAGCCTCGAGTAGTATAATTTACTTATACTAATATAGGGCTAACTTTAAAAGAAGAAGAGGCTATACTCGATAACGTATATAACTAAATAACTAACTACTCCTAGTTCCTTAAATAATATAAAATAAAACCCTAATTTATATAAAGAAAACTTTATAAACCTCTAATAACCTTATTTAATATTCTTTATACCCTTTCTAATCTCTCTATATTTAACCTACTTTTATATATTAATCTTAATCTTATTAGATTCGATTAATTTAGTAAGTACCTAGTAGAGCTTTAATTTTATTATTAAATCTATAGGGTTAATATCTCCTCGAATCTATATAATAGTATAGATTTTATATTATTTATATACTTATCGAAGTACTATTATATTAATTATTAATCGCTTCTCCTTAGTAGTACTAAGTTTAGTTAAGTA
The DNA here is from genome assembly GCA_900184765.1 of Hymenoscyphus fraxineus. Classification (NCBI taxonomy): domain Eukaryota; kingdom Fungi; phylum Ascomycota; class Leotiomycetes; order Helotiales; family Helotiaceae; genus Hymenoscyphus; species Hymenoscyphus fraxineus. The sequence continues at coordinate 4,060,394 of LT855409.1, forward strand.
ATTGTATATAGACTTAGAATTAGTATAGATAGTTAATTTAAGCTTATAACCGAGGATTTCGTCTAAAGTTAACTTAATAACTCCTACTATATTAAACCCTCTACTTAAAGCGTATAGCTTAGAAGCTAGAATACTTCGTATAACTTATCTATACTTTATAAAACTCTAGTATAAAATTACTACGTTATTATCCTTATTTACTAGGTATAAGATATATCTAATTTATAATAATAGGTTTATTAGGTTAGTAAAAGAAGCGTTAATAAATAGAATAAGTCGGAGTAAATTATAGTCTAGAGGGATATATTTAAGTCCTCTCTTTAGATTATTAATTAACTATTAAACTCGCTTATTTAACGTCTAGATATCCTTCTTTTAATAATTTATTAATTATATAGCTACGTTTAGATTAAATATAGCCTCTAGTTAATAAACTATCGCTATATATACCCCGAGTACTTACTAAGTAATATATTAATCCTTTATAGAATAATCCTTATAAACTAATCCTCTTATACTTATAATATTAATTAGTTTATCTTTAATAAGTTTAATTTAAGAGGTATAGTTATAGATAAGTATAATTAAACTATTTTTATCTAAATTAATATTTATACTATTAAATTTAAAAGGTTTTTTAGTAGTTAATTATTTAATAGGTTTTAACTTAAACGCTTTAGATTCTTCCTACTCTTTATCTAGGAACGTAGTATTACTAAGTATAAGAGTATTATTAGTTTATAATCTAACTATCTTAAATATTCCTTTATAATTTATATATAATAGGTAAAAGTTATATATAGATTACTTTATATATAGCTTCTCTATATAATATTTAAGATACGTATTATACTAGTAGTTATTAGACTTTAGAATACTATATAATAGCTTTATAATCTCGAAGTATATATTCTACTACTTTAGTAATCCTTTTAGTTCTTATATAAAGAATAGTTAATTAAGCGTAGTTTTTAATTAAGTATATACTTAAACTAAGTTATAGAGCTATAGCTTTAAAGGTTTATCTCTAATATATAAAAAGATAACTATAAAAGTAATAATTAATCTAATACTAATATATTAGAACTATCTTCTTTTTATTATTATTAAAGGCCTTAATAACTAGTCTTAACTTCTTAAATATAATAGAAGTTCTCTTATTTTTAATAGTATTAATAAATCTAGAACTAAATATATAAGTATCTTTTAATAGATTATTAAAAGAAATAATTCTATATACTCTATTCTTTATTAATCTATTTATTTTAATCTCTTAAGAGTTATTAAAAGTAGTATAAATAGTATTATTATCTATAAGGTATATATAGGTTAAATTACTATCTTTCGAGTCTTAAGTTAAGGTTATCTTAAGGTAATAAACTATAGTATACTTATATAGGCAACTACGATTATACTTTAGCTAGGCTTAACCCTTAGATAGTACTACTTGTTTACTAGTCGAAAGTAGTATATCCTTAGTACTTAGATAAGTTACTATATCTATAGCTTTAATATAAAGTAGTAGATTAAGTAGGTTAGGTACGTCCTTATTTAAATAATAAGGTTTAATAACTATACTTTAAAACTTAACTAATCGATTATTAATCTTAATAGTAACTTCCTTACTATCTTATTCTTATAATAGGTATAGTCCTTACTACTTCTTATTCTTACGCTAAACCTAAACTTCTAAACCTAGTAGTAGATTCTTAACTTTATTTAAAGGTCTATTTCGTATACTAAGGGTATTATAAACTTAGCGTTTAGCTTAAATCTTATATACTTCTACTATAGCCTTTTAAAGTATTTTAGAGCGTTAAGCGACTATAGTTAAATAGGTTTTATAGTTAGTTATCTTTAGATATATACTAAATACTAGTAAGGTTAAAGTTAGTCTATTAGGTCCTATAGTATTATTAATAGCTTTTACTATTATTTAAAGTATAAAATCCTTATATAGGTCTAGAAGCTCTTTATAGATAATTAAGTAGGCGTAGCGAATTAGCTTATAGTAATATTTAACTAATCTAATTAAATTATATACTTCTACTAGTATAGTAGTTATTTAAATACCTTATATACTTATATATAACTTAAACTCTTTAGATATAAAGTTCTTTTCTACGTTAGTAATAAGTATATTTATTAGTCTTATAAATATATAAATTTAGTACTTTCTAACTATATCTTAGACGTATTTTACTAAGAGGTTTTAAGGTAATATACTATATTCTAATTAGTAGCTTTATTAATTATATAGAGTATAGATCGTTCTAAAATAAAGAAGATATCTATATAGACTATATAATTAAAGTCTTTATTATTCTTAAGTATAAAGTAGAATCTATATAGTAAGATACTATACTTTTAATAGTAATTATAGTACTTAGCTAACTTCTTAAGGATATATAAGTCTACTTTATACCCGGCTTATTCTATAACTTTCTATAATCTTTAAATAAATAGGTATAGTATTTTAGCTTAGACTAAACAGCGTACTTAAATTCGTATAGGAGAAGCTTTAGCTATATACCTCGAATTAAGGGGTAATTATATAAGGTAGGTACCTAATTCGAATAACCCGAATATCTAGGCTACTATAATACTAAATATTATATCCTCTCCTACTTAGATAAATAGTACTCCTCCTAGAGTATTAATAGCCTTAATTCTATATAGAAAAAGCTAGCTACCCCTACCTACGTTATATAGATTCTTCTAGAAAATAAGATAATTTATTTAAGATTTATATACTTATATAATATTTAACCTACTCCGAGCTATATTTGTTTATAGGAGCTAAAGATATTAAGTAATTATATAGTTAAACAAGTATAAAGTACTATAGATAGTACCTACTAAAAGTACTATAAATACCCTTAATAATATCTAGTTTAATTATTTTAAGCCTTTCGAGTCTAAAGAATATATAAGTTTTAAGCTCTCGAAGGTCTATATTAAAGAGGCTTCTTACCCCTCTTTTACTTCCTTCTTTTAACTACTATAATATATAATATTCTTCCTTACCTACTTCTCTAATCTTTTATAATATCTTTTATCTCTTTCTTATATTCCTTCTTATCTTTAATTATATCTATCTAAGTCCTTATCTTCCCTACGCCGGGTAGTATAGTAACTAGTAGCCTAGATAGTTCTAGTAAAGGCTCTAGTAGTAGTAATAAGTATTACTCTAAGCTAGGTAAGAAGTATTATAAAGAAGACTAGAAGATCTTTCTTCTTAGGTGTCCCTCTTCTAAGCTTTAACTTACTAAGTTATAAAAAAAGAATAGAAAGGACTATATAAAAAAGAAGAGGTTAAAGGCTAAGAAAGTAATAAATAAAAGGATAGTAAAATCTACTACTTAGGTTACTACTAAGTAAACTTATATAGTAGTAGAAGAGTAAGCTTCTTATAGCTACTTTAGTAAAACTCCTATAGTACTTATTCTAGTATTTTACTTTTTACTTTTTTACTTTTATAATACTAATAATTCTATAGTTATATTACTATTACCTAGCTACTCTTAACTTAGCTAAGGGTAAGGNTTAACTAGAACCCTTTCTCTAATTTAGTATTTTATTTAACTTTCTCTTTCTAGTTTCTTAGACTAGAGTACTATATAAGATTCTATTCCTTTAATACTAGTTCTTTCGCCTACGCTAGTTAAGAATTACACTAATAACACTATTAATAATAACTTTATTAGAGGCTTTAGATAAGAGTCTAAAAGTAAGAAGAGTAGTATTCTTTTTAACTTAGATAAGAAAGATAATAATAATAATAAAGAAAAGCTAGAGTTTATAGTTAAAAGTAACCTTAATATAATTAATACCTTTAAGTATTTTAATAACCTTTCTTCTAAGCTAGATATATTAGCTCTATTTTATAATAATAGTAAATAGAAGATACTTTATTCTATTAGCTAGAATGTTAGTTCTAAAAAGTTAGAGAAGATACTTATTTTAAAGTCTTATACTTTATATATAGAGCTAATTATTATCTAGCTTAAGGGTAAGTAGTATAATAGGAAGGGTAGGTATAATTCTTATTATAAGGTAAGTTCTTTTCTATTCTTTTTTTATTTAAGCTAACTTTTTTATAGTAGTATAAGTAGAATATAAAGAGTAAGACGTCTTATAAGAGAATATAGTTTTAAGAGTATATATTCTTTCTAGAAGTAGATATTATAAAAGGAAAGAAGATAATTTAGTTAGATACTTATATAAATTACTAGATAAGTAATTAGAGAGTAAAATATTTATTTTATAACTAAAATAGTAAGTTCTATTATTATTTTTCCTTTTCTATACTAACTTATATATAGGTACTAGTAGAACTATCCTAGGTCGCTCCTCTTTAAAGAAGCCTTAAACTAGTAAGGTTTACTTAAGTATTATTATTATTTTAGATAGCTATAATCTTAATATAGTTAAGGGTTATTAGGAGGCTTATAAGGAGCTTATAGGTACTAATAAGTTTTTCTAGGAGAGAATTACTTCTCTTAGTAAGAGTAAGATAGTCTCTCTTATTAAGTCTTTTAATTACTCTAACTTTGAGTCCTCTAGTAATAATAATAAAGGTAATAATAATACTAGTACTAGTAAGTATAAGAGAGGATTAGATAGTAAGAGTACTAGTAAGAAATATAAGTAGTAAGCTTATATTTTATAGAGCTAGCTAGTAGTTCTTTATTTTTCTATTCTTTTAGGTTCTAGGTAGCGTTTAGTAAGTTCTTTAAATAGTTTTTCTTATAGTATTTTAAACTTTTTATTTATACTTTCTTTCTTTATTAATCTTTTTAAGCTTCTTACTTTATTTTTCTATTTTTAGATTAATAGTTTTTAAGTAAGATAATATATTAAAAGATACTTAGAGATTTTTAAAAGTAGTATTTTTTACTATATAATATTCTACTAATATACTTATATTTTTTCTTACCTTAAGTTTAATAAATACTTAAATAGACTTAAATAAGCCTTAATAAATCTAGGAATAGCTTTTAATAAACGCTAATAAATCTTTAAAATAAGCTCTAATAAATATTTAAATATATTCTAATAAGTACTAAAATATACTTTTATAAGTATTTAAATACTTTCTAATAAACCTTTTAATTTTTATAAATAAAATAGCTAATATTTAAAATAAATATAAGTAGCTTAAAATAAGCTTATATTTTACTCTTAAGATTAAAGGAACTCCTTTAACCTCTATTAAGTAGTATCTACTAAAGTCTACTTCTTTATAATAGGTAAAAGGCTAGGATATAAACTTCTAAAACTATTCTTAGATAAGTTTTTAGTACTAAGATTACTTCTAGAGTACTATAAGGGGGCTACTTCTTTAGGTAACCTCTTCCTCTTTATACTAGTATAAAACCTTTATTATAATACTTTAAAGAACTCTTCTTTTAAGTAATTAATACCTTTCTCTTAGATTATAAGTCTAGAGATTAAGACTTAATTTTAACTATTTATAATTTAGCTATATAAGGTTTCTAATTCCGCTTTTATAGTACTCTTCCTCTTAGTATACCTAGGGTTTACTACTAAGGTAGTTAGTACTCTTTATTTACTTCTTTACTTAGAGTAAAGAATAGTCTTCTTAAGAGTTGCTTTATATAACCTTAGAGCTATTCTAGTAGTTATATTAAGTTTATAACTTATTTAAAGAGAGGTAGTATTACTTCTTTTACTTCTTTTAGTTATTCTTCTATAGCTAATTCTTAGTAAGTAGTTTAAATAAGGTTCTTAAATTTTATATTAAGGTTACTATAAACTTCTTAAGTAAAGTTATCTAGTTAAGTTTCTTATATAAAATCCTTTCCTACTTTACTTATTTCTAGTCCTCTAGAAGCTAATTTTACTTATTTAGTCTTACTAATTATAGTAAGCTTCTTATAAGTATAACCTAGTATAATATTATTATTTAAGTACTTCTTAATATTAATAGTAGGATTAATAATACTTAAGCTAGCTAGAACTTGTTTAGTTCTTATATTATTACTCTATTTACTAGTAATAATATTAATAGAGGTTTAAGGAATTAACTTAAGTTATAACTTATTAATTAATAACCTTAAGTATTATCTATAGTAGTCTTTTAACTAGTAGGTACTAAGTAGGTGTACTATAATAACCTTATATAGGCTATACTAGTAATCTCTTTACTTCTTTAGATTTTTATTATATATTAAAATAAAGAAATCTAGCTTAATTAAGGGCCTAATATTCTATTACTAGTCTCTAATTAATTTTATACGAACTACTTTCTAGTATAATTCTTTATTCGCTTATTATTATATTTTATTAATAGTTAAAGTTTTATAAAGGATTTTATTTAATTTATTCTCTAGGCTAACTTTAGTAAGTTTAAAGGTTTTAGTCTTAGTAGAGTCTAGAAGTCCTAGGTAGGCTCTATATAGTAAGAAGAAAAGGCTATACTTTAATACTAAGTAGGTATAAATCCTTATAGTAAAGATAGCCTAGGTTAAGTATTTGTTTTAGGTATAAATACTCTTCTCTTATAAGGCTTTTACTAGTACTCTGCCTAGAATTCTATTAAACTATTTAACTTTTCTATTTGTTTATAGATAGTAAAAAATAGTATAATAATACTTTAGCTTTATTATTCTTAAGAAGGATTCTATTATTTTAAAAATAAGGTTTATACTATTATTTAAAAGTAAAACTTATAGTATTTTATAAACTATAAAGATTTCTTTATAAATAAAGTCTATTATAGCCTAAGAATTTACTAGTATAATAGCTTAAACTACTAGCTATCTAGTAGATCTCTTAATAGTAGTAATAATCTATNGTTAATAGACTATTCCTCGAATAAGCTAATATTTAGTTACTATAAAAAAAAAAAATACGAATTTTAGAAAGTTCTCGAAAACTCCTAGAAAGCTGTCCTAATACTCTATACTAGGGTACTAGCTAAATTATAAAGTTATAGTAATACCTAATAATAGTATTATTATTAACGGTTATAGGAGCTTACTACTAGTTAAGCCTATAACCCCTCGAGTACCTTAAACTATAAACGTTAAACTAACTAATATAGGAGAGCCTAGTAAAAAGGGAATAGAGGGAGCGATCGAGAAGGATACTATTAAGGAGAGCCTAATATAAACCGTCCGATTCTTAGTAGCTAAGAATAGAGATATCGAGAAAATAATTAGGGCTACTATAAAGGTAAGTAGATATAAGGTATTAAAAGAAGGGGGAGATAAATAACTAATAAGGAATTAGATTAAGGAGAATATAAAGGAGATTCTAGACTAGCGACTAGGATATAGATAAGTAGCCTAAGGAGGGGGGGGAGGCCTCCCTCCTTAGCTAATATTATAAGTAAATATTATATAAAATACTAAACCGCTAGAGAGTATATAAGAGTATATACTCCTAATTAGATAGTTCTATAAGTTTACTATATAAGGTAGCTCTATAAGCGAGAACCTATAGAGTAGAATAATAATAGAAATTATAGTAGCTATAAACTTTAGAAATACTATAGTAAGGAAGGGTATAGTAGCGATAGCTATAAGGGTTCTACTCTTAAAAGACGTAATAGTAAGATTCGAGAGTAATAGATAGGCCGAATTTATAAGGGATACTACCTAGGTAAAGAATACGTTTAGGAATAGGGCTAAGGTAGCCTATAGAATAATAGTAGTACTAGTAAAACACTTCTCTCTAGATATACTTTATAATAATAAACTAGTAAGAATACTAGACTAGATAAGCCGCGGGTTATAAGTTAAGATACTTAAGGTAATAAGAATAAGAGCCTAAGGCCTAAATAGAAGAACCTAAATAAATATAAACTTTATTCTTAAGGTAGCTACTATTAAAGAGGTAAGGACCCTCTATAAGAGAGGCCTACTCTAAGAGAACTAATACTTTTCTTATAAGAAATATATATTAGAAGTTAATATAATATAGTACTATAGGTACTAAGGATAGGGCTATAACTCTAGATATTATAAAAAGGAAGTAAGGTATATACTCTATACTTATATAGTATATATAAGTAAAGAAGAATATCTAGTTAAGAAATAGAGTATAGACCTAAAGTATATAAACTATAGTAGGCGTTACTCCTCCTTTACTATAAGGGACTACCTAGTAGCCTAGGAGTAGGTAAAGCTTACTAAGGCGAGATACCTAGATAGAGCTATTACCTTTACTCTAGACTATAATAACTATAGAGATATAGTAGCTATATACGCTAGAAGCCTATAAGAAGGACCCTAATAGTAAACTAGTAAGCCCTTTAAACTAAGGAAATGTAAAAGATCTAGTTCTATAGCTAGACTACCCTCTTCTAACCTAGTTAAGTAACTAATCCTCTTATATAGGGTAGGCTTAAGAAATAGATAGGGTATCTTAAGATTCCTATAAACCCCTAATATAGAGATATTAGGAACTAGTAAGAATAATATTCCTAGGTCTATCCTATAATAGTATAGCTAATCTACTAGAATATATATAAGAGCCTAGAAGCTTATACTAAAGCCCTTAATATAAAGGCTGATATTCTCTCTATATAGGAACTACTATAGAATAACTTAATAGACTTACTAAGGTACCCCTCTAGATTATAATACTACCTTATCTAGGAAACGGGTAGGGTACTACTCCTTATCTATAGATAGTACCCTATACCTATATAGTTATATAAGGCTAGCTAAAACTAGGCCCTTATTAAGTTTAGTATAGGGTAAATAGCTATTATAATATATTCTATATACTACCTACTAAGTAAAACCTTACTTATTACTAGGATTATAAAAAGGGGGAGACCCTAGGAATAGGTCCTTCTTATAAGCGACTTTAACGTCTATAGCCTAGAGTAGGATAGATACTACTAGACTAACCTAGTATTAGAATATATATTATAGCTAATAGTAGAATAGGATCTTAACCTAATTACTCCCTTTAGTAAGGTAACGAGACTAGAGGACAGGGGTTAGAAAGACTCTACTATAGATCTAGCTATCTACTTAGAGACCTTTATAACCTAGAGATAAAGTAAGAGCCTACTATACTTAGATTATAAGAGTTAACTTATTAAAATTAACCTTAAAACCCTCTTTTTAGTAGAACTTACTCTAAGGTTTAGCTAGAAGCTAATAAATAAGATTAGAGTTACTACTAAGGTAGAGTTAATAATAGTACTAGTAATTAAAATAGTTAAAGAACTAGAGGAAGTAGTTAACTACTTTATATTAAAACTTTAAGAGATAGTAAGGCTCTCTACCTCTCCTAAGAAACTAAATAATAAGAGAGTAATATAATAGTAGGACAAGGAAGTAAGAAGAGCCTTATCTAATATAAAAGCCTAAGATAGGCTCTAAAAGCGCCTTAGGACTAAGAGTACTAATACCTAGAGATAAGAATCTCTAGCTAAACTTAAGAGACTTACTTAATAAGCCTAGACTAAGAGCTAGAGGGGAGTACTATAGGAGGCCTCTTATAATAATTACTAGCTTTAGAAACTAGAAAAATAGATAAGGCTATAAAGCTACCTTTAATAGGAGGCCTTAGCCCTCCCTAGACTAGTCTTAATAGATAAGAGAGTAATAGGTAATACTTATACCTTAAAGGCTAGAATACTCTTAGAAAAGTTCTTTCTAGAGTCCTTAGTAGACTACTCTAATATATCTAATTAGTAATTCAAAGAGGATAGCTTCCTAGTCTAATACTACCTTATATAAGAGGTATCCGAGGTAGATATAGCTATAGCTATAAGGTTAGTACTATAGAAGGCCTAAGGCTTTAATATACTTATAAATAGATTCCTTTAGGAATATAGTAAGCTACTTTAACTTACTCTTACTACTATTATAGAGGCTAGCTTCTTCCTCTAACACTTCCCGACCTAGTTTAAGAGAGTAAGGGTAGTAGTACTTTAGAAGCCTAAGAAGATAAGAAAAGAAAAATCTAAGGCTAGGGCCTATAAATTAATTATACTACTCTCTACTATAGGGAAGGTAATTAAGAAAGTTCTTATAAACCGCCTTATATACCTAGCTAAGGTAGAGGGTATACTACCTAATATATAAATAGGTAATAGATCTAGCCGAAATATTAAAATAGTAATTAGAATAGTTACTTAAAGTATTTATATAATATAGTAGAATAAGTACTATATATTACTAGCCTAGCTAAATATAGCTAGGGCGTATAATAGAGTAGACTATAAGTAGCTCCTTTATATACTTTAAAAAAAGGAGATCCTAAGATAGGTAGTTATCTAGATAAGAAGCTACCTAGTTAATAGGAAGGTAATACTATACTTTAATAGTAAATATATAGTAGAATAATATCTCTAATAAAGGGTCTCCTAGGGCTCGATCCTCTCTCCTATCCTATTTATTCTTTATACCTTAACCTTATATAATAACTTCTAAAAAGTAAAAGAGCTAGTAATAGTTAGATTCTTAGATAATATAAACCTACTAGCTATCTTAACTAGTATAAAGAATAATATAAGAATACTTAAAAAAAGATAAAAGATCTATTAAGAGTAGGCTAGTAAGAGGAGTATAGCCTTTAGACTAGAGAAGAGCGAACTTATTTACTTTATAAGGATAAGAAGGGCTCGCCTAGAGATAGTCTAGTTTAGATCGGCTACCCTAGCCTCTAAGGAAAGCGCTAGATTCTTTAGAGTATAGCTTAATAGGAAACTAAACTAGAAAGCTTATAGAGAAGCCGTTTATAAGAAACTAACTACTTAGATATTTACTCTTACTAGACTTTTAGTAAAGATATAAGGTATAGATTTTAATAGGTCCTACTAGGTATATATAGTAGTTATATATAGCGTAATAGTATATAGAGTATTAGTATAGTACTACTAAACTAGGAGAGATAGAAAGACTAAGAATATAATAAGAGCCTTTCTACCTTACTAGAATAAGTACCTTCGAGTAGTTATAGGAGCCTATAGGATAATAGCTATTAGAGATCTTAAGGTTAAAGGGGACTATACTCCTATTAACCTATACTTAAATAGTAGGGTCGCTAAATTTAAGAAAGTATACTAGAACCTCCTAGTAAGTAAGGTTATTAGAGATATATATAAGAAGATTTAGAGGAGGCTTCTTAGAGGAAGGAGAGGGAGACTAGTACTAGTATAACTACTAATACCCTAGTTAGCTAAAGTAAGAGATAGCTAGCTTAGAGATTAGCTTAGGAAAGGGGAGGCGTCTATTAATAAAAAGGAGGTAGCTATAAGAGACTAGGTAATAAGAATCTAGGCTAGCTATTAATAGATAAGAGAACTCTACCCTAGGAGGTAACTAGAAGTAATAGATAATATTAATATCCTTAATAGTAACTAGTAACCCTAAGAACTATATAGGAACCTCCTAAAAGTAAAAAGCTCCCTACTAGTCTAGGTAAAGATAGGGAAAATAAGCCTTAGGGAGTTCCTATTTAATAAGAGGGTCTTAAACTAACTTACCCTATACTATAAATATAGCCTTAGAACTAAGAATATTAGTTATCTTATACTTTACTACCTTAAGCTATAGGATAACTATACTAGGCTCTAGAGGGACCTAGATAAATAGAAAGCTACTAGCCTCGAAGATATTAGAGACGTTCTACGTAGTAAGGAAAAGGCTCTAGTAATAATCGCCTAGCTACTCTTACTTAACTATCTTAGTAAGTATTAACTAACTCTTAAGCTTAAAGGGGAAAGGAGAGAGGATTAATAGGTAGAAGGGTTATTAGATATGTTAAGCGAGTAGAGGATACTATAAGGGAGGCCGTACTCTAGGAAAAGGTAGCGCTATCTCTAATAGAGGTCCCTATAATACTAGACTCTAATTATTATTCGCTTATTTCTTTCTTTCTTTATCCCTACGCTTTATTAGTTAAGCCCTAACTATTACCTAAGAATTTATTCTTAGCTACTAAGTAGGTAGATAAGCCCTATACCTAGTATACGACGGCTACTAAATAGAAGAAGACAGGTAAGACCTATAGAGCTAGTTAGTAATAGCTAGAGTTTAGATTTATAGAAGTTCTATATACCCTTAGGGTAGGCTATACGCCTAGTAGCGTAAGACAAATAATAATAATAGTTACTATAAGATAAAGGCTAGTCTTTATTTATATTCTAATTTCCTAGTAATCTAATATTATAAATAAGTTTAATATCTTAACTTAATATTTCGTTTAAGAATAGGCTACTATCCTATATACTAAACTATACTCTTAAGCCCTAGCTAGCTAAAGTAGCTATACTTTTTATACTTCTTATTTAGCTAATTATAATAAAGTAATAAAGGAATATATAGTATCTTAAATCTATCTATTTTCTTAAATAGGACTTAATTATAGTACTTAAAAGTTAATATTAAATAATAGGGATTATTAGTAAGGTCTACTAAGTCCTTAGATATTAGCTTATCTTTTTTAAGGAGGGATAGAAGAGTTAAGATTTTCTCTTCCTATTTAGCCTTATTAAAAGAAGATATAGCTTTAAAAGAAGCTTTCTAGGTTATATTAATAGCTAGACTATCTAGGTAGAACTTTATTCTACTATTTTTTAATAACTATTTAAAAGCTTCTTAGTATAGTTAACCTTATTCTTTCTAATCTATATAGTAAGAGATAGTATTTATAATAAGATTCTCTTTACCTAAGTAGTAGTATAGGTTAATATTATAGGTCTAGAACTCTACTACCTAGTATATAAGTTGTTTTAAGGGTTCCTTAGTAGTTTATATATACTTTAAACTCTTATAATTAGTAATTACTTTTATATAAGTATAATTATTAATATAATAGCTTTACGTTTAAAGCGTATACTTAATTATAAGTAATTCTTTATTTTAAGTTAAGTATATTAATTTAATACCTTATAGCTTCTTTTTCTTAAAAGTAATAAAATATAAAAGGCTATTATTACTAAGTTAAAGTAGGGTATATTTAAGTACTTAGTCTAAAGCGTTAGTTTTAATTATAAATAGATAGTTAGGTTAGGGTTAAGTAAGTATAAGCTTGCTTATAAGTTTTTCCTTTAGACTTTTAAAGGTTAGCTAATATCTTATAGTCTAGATAACTAAGTAGTACTTCTTCTTATAAAGGGTAGTGTTAGTCTTCTTAAGTAAGTTACTTAGTAGACTTAAGATTATTATAAAGTACTAGATAAATCTTCTATAGTAAGAAGTAAGTCCTAAAAATAAGCGAACCTTATATATAGTCTTTAAGACTAGCTAATTCTAAATAAGCTTAGTCTTAGACATATAGGTCTTAATAACTCTATTTCTTACTTAATACTTATAAAATTTTATTTTAAATAAGCTAATTTTATACTTTAATAGTTTTACCTTAAGTCTTTCTTTCTAAAGTACTTTAAAGACTTATTATAAGTATATCTTATATTCCTAGGCGGAATTTAAGAATATAATAATATTATCTAAGTAAATAATATAGAATTTATTAAGAAAAGGCTAAAGAATCTTATTTATTATTATCTAAAAGGTTANTTTTATTAAGTATTAAATACTATTTTATATTAGTCTCTCTCTTTTACTTAAACCTAATAAAATCCTAAAAGTAAATCTATTTTAAAAATAAATTTAGCCTCTCTAATCTAGTTAAGGTAGTCTTAGATCTAGGAGAGAGGGTAAGTATTTTTTTTTATAACTTTATTTAGGGCTTAGTAATTAATATATATTCTTTATTTCCCTTCTAGTTTCTTTATAAAGAGTATAGGGAATCCCTAAGTACTCTTACTTATATAAATTAATCCTTTATTAAGTAGTTTTATAATTTGTTTTATTTATTCTAAGGCTTAAGAATAAAATAGTAAATATACTTAAAGGTTTTTTAGTAAAGTATCCTTTATATTAATCTTATATTTAAACTTCTTTAAAAAAGGTACTTTATTTAGTATCTCCTCTTTAAAATAATCCTAATATTTAATAATTAAGTTTTTAAATACTAGATAGACCTTAGTTAGAAGAATAGAGGTTTCCTTATCCTTTATAGTCTAGACTATATATAAGATAGCCTTTATTTATTTTAAGTTAAAGCCTTTCTTTAATCCTTAAAGTAAAATAAGGTTAAAGTAACTTATAGTTAAGGTTTAGAAGGTTTAAGTAAGAGTAAGGGTAAATATAGTTTTTTTCTCCTTTTTATTTATTACTTAAATAACTATTTCTTTTATTACTTAGTTAATAGTTAGATTATATTATTTTAGCTATAAGAGGCTAAGAATAATATCTATCTTAGGTAGGTCTAAGATAATAGCTATAATATAGAATATAAAGTTTTTAATTCAAAGAATAAATATATAGTACTCGCTTAAAGTTAGTATAGTATTATTAGCTATAGATACCTTAATCTATAGGCCCTAGTATAACTCGCCTAGCTCTATAACTATAAGGCGATTTATATAATTATAATCTACTCTACTATTAATAAGGTAAGATTATTATTATTTAAGGTTTTTAGCTATAGTACCCTTAAATATTATAAGAGTATTACTAATATTAAAAAGGGAGGATAGTATAAAGTAAGTATCTTCTTCTATTATTNTAGAATTAATCTAAGTTATATCTTCTAGTTTTATAGTCCTTTTATTATTCTCTACTTAGACTTATATAAAAGACTTAGGTTTTTTATATAGTTAAAAGAGGAGTAGTTTTTCTCTTTATATCTAAAATAAATATTATTAGTTTTATATTATTCCTACTATCCTTTATAATCTAAAGACCTATCTAGTTATCCTAGAATATAAGAAGGTATATACTTTATTTAAGACCTATAGAAACTACTACGTTCGCCCCTTAAAGTAGATCTAGTCTATTTAGTCTAAGGCCTTCCTTTACTTCTACTTCTTCCTTTACTATCTTAGCTAGTAGAACTTCTTTTATTTAATCTAAATCTATTATAAGATCCTTTATAAAATCTACTATAACCTTAACCTCTTAAAGGCCTACTCCTAACCTTATTTAGCTCTATAGAGGTAGTAGTATTAAAATAGGATTACCTTCTACTACTATAAAGTAAGCGACTTTCTTTAAACTAAGCTTATTTATAGTTATTTATATAAGTAACTAGTTCTTTAAAAGTACTACTATTATAACTATCTTTAGTAAGTCTAGTATAGATTTCCTTATAAATCCTATTTAAGAACCTTTAAAATAAGATATAGTCTAAAAGTATAGAAATAAGGTTAAAAGCTAATATTTTTATTTTAGTTATAAAGTTATTAATAGTTTTTTATTAAGTTTATCCTTTAAATCTATCCTAAAGTCTATATATTTTATATAGGTTAAAGAAGTAGTTTATTAGTACTTCTATAAATTTATTAAATTCTATAGTAATAAAGGAGATAGGTTTAAGTATATTATCTTAATAGGTAAGATCTTATATATTAGTATACTAAGTTTTTATATTATTTTATAAGAATTAACTTAACTAAATAACCTTCTTATAATTAGCTATCTTTACTCTTAAAGTAAGGGCCTTATTATTACTAAAGAAACGTTAGAGATCTTAAATAAAGCTTTTTATAGCTTTAGCTCTTTATAATCCTAAGTAGGTTTTAGAGTCCTTTAAATAAATAAGGTTCTATTATAGGCTTTAATAAGCCTAATTATTAGTTAAGATAGAGATTATTTTTTTATTAGAAAGATTATAAGTAAATATTCCTATACTTAGATTAAAAGGAAGATTACTACTACTACTATTAGTTCTAGAGTAATAATAATCTCTAGCTTATCCTATCCTACTAATTCTATTAGACTCTTCTTAATCCTCTATTTTAACTTCTTAATTATAGATAGTAAGGTTAATTAGTAGTTAAATAGGTCCTTTTAGTAGAATAGGTCTAAGAGAAGGTCCTAATAACCCTATAGGCTCTCTAAACTTTAGCCTAGAGTCTAAGAGAGTTTTAATACCTAGTACTTTATAGGTATTCCTTTAAAGGAAGTCTACCTCTTCTCTCTCTTAGTTCTTTCGAAAGTATTCTTTCTTACGTCTTTCTAGTTTATTATTCTATTCTTACTAGCCTACTACTAATACTTTAAGGGTAGTAATTTAGGATTATATATAGTCTATCTTTTAAAGGAGGTCCGGTTCTTAGCGCCTTAGTTCTTAGCGCCTTAGTTCCTAATACTCTTTACCTTTAGAAGAAAGACTAGCTTATAGTTTATATTCTTCTTTAGATAAAGATAGAACCTAAGAGTCTTATAGTTAGTAGGTAAGGACTAATTAGTAATCTTTATAGTCCTCTTCTACTTAGGGTTAAATACTTCTCTAGCTTATATAAGAGGTTTAATAAGAGCTTTTAGATATAGCTTATACTAATTATTCTCTTTAAGGGTTAGTAACNCGAGTAGAGAGGGCTCTTAAGATAGGTCTTAAACCTAGGGGTAGAAGTCTTATAAGTTACTATAAGTTTCCTCTTAAGTCGATTTCTATCTATTTAAGCCTAGCCTAAAGGTTAGTAAGTTCTTATTATATAAGTAATTACTTACCTTAGTTAAGAAGGGGTTAATTAGTTAATTCTATCTTATTATAGTATAAAAGAAGCGTTTTTTAAAGAAGTTTATAATAAAAGAGTTTATAATAAAGAAATATTTAATTATTATTATTTAGAGGAGAGTTTCTAATAAAGGATTCTCTTATCTTTTATAACTAAAATATCTAAAGGTTTAAATAGTTAATAATATAATTACTTAAGATAGTTTTCTACTTAAGATAGGTTATTAATTTAAGATTTATAGAATCTTAAATAATATACTATTAGTATAGTATTCTAGAATAGTACTAGAAAAGTTTTACTAAGTAAGTAAGTCTTTATAGTGCTTCCTTTCTAAAAGTTATATTATTTTCTACCTAAATTCCTTAGAATCTCTTTAGATTAAGTAGGTAATAAGTATATATATTATTAGTAAAGAGGAGAACTATTATAAGTAGTAGGAATATAACCTAACTTACCTTATAATTTAAGTTTTAAGGGTTATTACTTCTTTTACTTAGACTTAGTATCTCTAGCCTTAAACGCTATAGAGCTTAATTATTAGAATATAGCTTAATTAAGCGGGTAAGAGATAGAGAGATAATTAGTCTAGTCCTCTTCTCTACCTCTACGTAGCTAGTATCCTAGGTAATACTATTTAGTATACCTTATTATTTTTAATAAGCTTAGAATACCTTCGGTTATTAATTTACTACTTAGTAGTTTACTAATAACCTTAGGCGAATCCTATTATAAAAGAGTTAGTAGGAGTTTAATAAAGAGTTCTTACTAATAAAAGTATTACTACTATATATAGTATTTTAGCTTAGATTAAATAGCGTGCTTAAATTCGTATAGGAGAAGCTCTAGCTATATACCTCGAATCGAGGGGTAATTATATAAGGTAGGTACCTAATTCGAATAACTCGAATATCTAGGCTACTATAACACCGAATATTATATAGGTAGCTAAATTACTTATAAAGTTAATATAATTTAGTCTTAGTTAAAGAGTTTAGAAATTATTATATAAAGTTATATAAGGCTTATCTCTATACTATAAAAGGGTGTTTAAATTAATAAATAACTATAATATAAGATTTATTCTCTTATTAAATTATATTCTTAAGATTAAGGAAAATAGCTTTACGTTTATCTAACTCTTATAGGTATATAATAAATAGAAGCTTAATCTTAAATATATAAAAGTCTATTAGCCCGAGTAGTATATTAATAGTTATATAACCCTTGGCGGTTAATACTCTAATACTAAATTAAACGCTTATAGTACTTAGTTATAATAGCGAAGTATAAATAGCCTTATATATTATATATTAATCTTATCCTATAGAGTTAAAAGTAGCTATACCTATATTAATTATAATATTATAAAAGTACTCTAGGCCCTAGCGCTTATTTAGTATTAAAGCTCTTATAGTAGTAATAGTAGAAAGTACGCCTATTTTATTAATATCTTAATTACTATAAAATAGCTTATTATTAGTATAAAACCTAATCTAGTATATATAAGATATATTATTAAACTAGTTTACTAGCTAATAAGTACTATTATTATTTAATAAATCTAAAGTAATAGGTTCTATTATATAGTAGTAGCCTATATTATATTTAGCTAGTCTAATAGAACTTAAATCCGAGTCTAAGGAACTCTTACTTTTAGAGGTATCTAAACCTTTAAAATCTATTATAAATATATAATATATCTTATTTAATTCGTTCTTATTAAAAGTACTCTTATATATCTTCTTAAATTAACTCTACTTACGGAACGGACTTGAGTGGATAGGGCCACTAGTCTACAACCAACAACCAACAATCAACAATCAACATTTATATAGCCAAAAATTTGTATTAGAGTACAACTTTACTATAGACTACCGGCAGGCTTTCAACCCTCGCTGTCGCCCCTACAAGTATTGCCCTTACGATAATAACCCCTAAGTGCCCCTGCCCCCCTCCTCCCTCCTCCCTCTCCCTCCTCCCTTTGGCCCCCCGCGTATTATTTACTGTCGCTATCGCTGTCTCTGTCTCTCTGTCGTAGTTGTTTAAAAGTGTACGGAGGTAGAATAGATAGGAGGGATACGGAGGGAGGGCAGGAGGATAGGAGGCGTGGAGGCTGGGAAAGACGGGAGTGTTCTCGTGATTCTAGCTGTTTTAGGAAAGGCTGCCGCCCTACGTACACCGAATCTCGTACGTAGGACGTCACGTGGGCATACTAGTACTAGCGTTCCCGCCTTAGCGAGAACACGAAAGTGTTACGGTCGCGACTTCGACAGCCTCCTTTATAAACTCGACAGCTCTCCTTTACAACGACAGGAAAGCATATAATAGTCCTAGGGTTGTAAGTAGGGCAAGAGAGAGGGACACGAGGGGGGGAGGTAGGCAGGTATTAGAAACAAGGATAAGTAGGGGGCGACAGTAAGGCGTAGCTAGGGTTAGGTACGATAGAGCAAACAGTTCTCTGTATTTAGTTCTACTTATATAACAAGTAAAGAGTGTTGGTTATTATTTGTTAGTTATAGACTAGTGGCCCTATCTACTTAAGTCCGTTCCGTATCTACTACTTCTTATTATACTATACCTATTCCTTAATAGAATACTTATTTATATAGTAGTTTAGACTCTTATATATCTAATAAAGTCTATTATAACCCTATCGATTACTATAATACTTACGGTTATATCTATTATCTTATCTATAGAATTTATAGTCTATATAGTAGATATCTAAATATACTTATAGTTATTAAAATAAAGTTAATAAGAGAGAAGTAGAGTAATCTATTAATTTTATAGTAAAAGTACTTTTAAGGTTACCCTTATTACTATATATTATATCTTTAATAAACTCGTATTATAAAATTAACGACTTTATAGAAGTAATAAGCTTACTAACTATATTTAGTAGTTAAATAATAATATTAATATACTTTAGGATTCTATAATAATAGTAAATAATACTCTTATAGAAGTACTTATTACTTTATAAATTATTTAGAAGACCTATATAAAGATCTTATAACTTAGTAAGTATTATATTAAAATATACTATAAGTGATTTATTAGGGTAGTTATTCTTAAGGTAATTAAGCGTATACTTATTCTATTTATCTTATATATATTAATAGTAGTTTCTATTCTTAAAGTATATCTATACTACTTATATAGTATTAATAAAAGGTAGATTTAACTTAGTAATCTAAGTATAATAATATATAGATATATCTCTTTTAAGTATAGTAGGAAAGACCTTTAGAAGACTATTTACCTAGATACTAACTATCTTATATTATTATAATATAACTTTTAAAAGGCTTAGATCTATTAGTTATCTATAGTAGGTTTAAGTAGTAGAGATAATAGAATACGATTTATAGTAGAAATTATATTATAGAATAGAATAACTAGCTAAGGTTACTAAGGTTATTAAATAGGTAGAGCTACTACTAGAGGTAGTAGAACTAGGTATTAATTAAAGGTAGTCTTATATTACTAGTTATTCGAAAGCTTTAGAATATTATAGCTAGTATAAATAGGTAGAGAATATAGCTATTTAGGTTATTCTTACTTATAAGTCTACTACTATACTTCTAGTATACGCGGTTTATATAGTACTTTTTAGAAGTTATAGCTTATCTAATTCTATATATTAGATATAGCTTATTTTAGAGTTAGTAGTATAAAATACTCTTATTATAGAAGTAGCTTCTAAGGTTCCGCGTAGAATTTACCTATAATTAATTTAATTAATTTAGATTACGTAAAACTCTTAGGCTTTTAAGGTTATAAAGTATATACCTTAGGTCTAGAGAATATATTACCTTAAGTAGGAATAGCTATAGGTTAATAAAGTAGTAGAGAATATCTAAATAATAGTACTTAAAGTAGTATTATATATATACTTAGAATTAAGGTATTAAGAATATTCTTTATATACTTTCGAAGGTCTAGTCTATTATCTATTAACGTATAGCTTAGTAGTAGACTTAGTAGTTTAGATAGTAGAATATTACGTATTTATTATAGTAGTTTTTATAGTATTAATTTAATTATCTTTATAGTAGGTACTTATCTACGTTCGCGCTCGCTATATTAGTCCTTCTTATTAATAGTATTAAGTAATTATTAATTAATTATAGACTAATAAAATAGATTATTTAATCTTAGTATATTAGATAATAGAACTTAAGAAGGTTATACCTTTAGTATTATTTAAAAAGGTATACGTAGCTAAGGAGTAGTATATACTTAGCTTAGTTTTAGGCGTTATAAGTCTATTATTAGACTAGTTAATTTAAGAGGTTTTATTACGCTTAGTAAGCGTAAATTTAATCTTAATAATTGTTTAGAAAAATAAGATTTAAGTCTTAGTATTTCTTTTATAGGTTATTAAGATAGTAGTCTACTAAGGTCTAATAATAGTAGTATAAATAGTTAGTCTATTACTCTTAAGGTATTAATATCTAAGTATCTTATTCTTAGTATAGTAGAGTTAACTATACCTAATTTAAATTATTTAATAATATTATTAGTAGGCTAGTAAATAGAAGCTCTTTCTTATACTATAGTATATAAGGTAAGAGAGACTTAAACCTCTTATAATTTATCTTTAACCTATATACTATAATCTTATAGAACTATTCGAAGTTATTCGAGGTTTCTTATATATACCTTTTTAAAGTCTTATAAAGTCTATATCTTAAAGTCCTCTATAAATTAATAGTATATATTATAGTCCTCGAGTAACTTATCCTTATAGCGACTTATAGGGTACTTTCTCTCCTAATAGTCCTTATAGTATAAAGTAATATATTTACTTAATACTAATCTAGTTTCCTCTCGTGTCGATGTGGATTTATTCCTCGTTCCTCGGATCCCCAAAGACCCTCTAGAATCCTTCGTGTGGGCTAGAATTTGCCGAATTCAAAGTTACTACTATAGGAAAGGTCAAATCAAAGTTACTACTATAGGAAAGAAAGAGTGGGCCAAAGTGGGTACGATGAGTCAGCTGTAGGAACACCAAAAAAACTCGTCCGCTACGTACGGCTCTTTACGCCTGCGTAGCAGCACTTCCACCGGTCGGAAACGTACAATTTTCGAAGACAAGACAGTACTTAATTAACCCTACAAATCGGTCTTATTTTTATGTTGTTCCGACATATGCGTATACGGCTACGTAGGTACAAAGAGCCGCATGCGTGCAGGTGAGGCTCAAGTGCGCATGCGCCGACCACTCACAGGTACCCCGAGGCTTTTCCGGGGATACGAAGTAAATACGAGTTCTAGCCTACACGACGGCTCTAAGAGTCTCCCCGAGACTCTTATACTGAGATTGACTTAATACTTATTTATCCTTCTTAAAATCTAGAAGATATAATAGAATTTAAGGGATATTATTAGATAGAACTAGCTCTCTTAAATAATCTAACTCTCGGTTAATATTATTATTATTATTATTAGAAGAGTTAGGTTCTAGGTTATAGTTAAATAAATTAACTAATTACTCTTTATTATTCCTATATACTACTATATTAATTATTAGTTTTAGTATAGTTATAGGCGAATTAAGAGACTAAAGTTACTAGTATTAGATACTAGTAGTAGCTTAGGGTATAGTACTTTCCGGTCCTTCTAGACTAGAACTACTAGTAGTATAAGCTATAGTTACTAAGTAGTATTATATTCTAGGGTAAATATTATTATTTAGTAGATATTTTATTATTGTTTTAAGGAGTATTTAAGGAATATTCTACTCCTATAAAAGGGTAAATATAGTAATATTCTTAAAGGTTAACTTAGTAGTATTATTACTCGTTTATAATAGTAGATTTAGTAGTAGTATTAGTACCTACTTTATAATAAAACAGGCGAATATAGAACTATATTTTATAGTTGAATTTAAAGTAGCTTTTATACTAGTTTTATAATAGAACTAGTAAAGGTAGAACTAGGTTTTAGGGTTATTTATATAATAGTTAAGGTAAAGTATTAATAGGATTTTATACTTAATACCTTAATATCTAGCTATAGTAAATTCGTACTATAGTAATAGCTAGGCTATCCTTTAATATACCTAGGCTTAATAAATTTATATTAATAACTTACCTAGATCTTATAGTTTAGAGTATATAGATTATAATAAATTTATATTATAAATCTAAAAACTACTATAGTATATAGTTCTAGTACTTTTAGATTCTAGGGCTTAATAAACTTATATTTATAGCTTACCTAGGAGTTCTTTAAGTACCTACTATATTAGTATTAGTTCTACCTTCTACGCCTAATAAATAGTAAATTCGTACTATACTCTTAGGGATAAATTAGTAGAACCTCTACTATAATAATAGCTTTAATATCTAGTATTAAGGAATCGAAGTTATCTAATCTATATACGCGCTTATACTAATTAGTATTAGTTTAACTCTAAGTTAATAGAGCCGAAAGATAATAAGGAAAGTGTTAGAGTAAAGCTAATAGTTTAGTATTAAAAGTATTATATTATTAACTATTAGTTATATATACCGAGTAAAGGTATTATAGATACTACTACTATATATAGTAGTTCTTAGTACTAAGGCTAGTACGTAAGTAGCCTCGAGTAGTATAATTCACTTATATCGACACTTTATAATACTAATAAGAATATTAAAAAAAAGTAAACTATATAAGCTTTAAATAAAAACTAAACTTAGTATTATAACTTTAATAATAATTCTAATTTAATTATTAATATAATAAAGGTTTCTTAGACTTAAATAAACTATTTAATAGCTATAAAATATAACGAGAAGATTAGTAAGACTTAGAATACTAACGAGTTATAATTATAGTATTATTTAGTTATATATAGCTTTATTTACTTTTTTATTACTTATCCTTAATTCTATATCTTTTTATACTTTTACTTTTTTTATAGAATATTTATATTTAAGCTTAGAAACGTTATAAAATACTTAGATTACTTAGTATTTTATTATATAACTATATAGAACGCTTTACTTTCTTCTTTATATATATTTTCTTTAACTTATTTTAATTATTTTATTCTTTTAAGGTTTTTTTAAACCTATATAACTATATAAGATATTTATATTAGAACTTAGAATTATTATAAAATACTTGAATTACTTAATATTATTATTATTATTTATTTTATATAACTAGGTATATATCCTATTCTAAAGATATATAGTACTTCTATAAGTCTAATACTAGTATAGTATAAAATAGTAAAGAACTAAGAATAAATCTCTAAACTTAAAAAGCTTCTAAAAAACCTTATATTCGTATATATACTTCTATATATTATATTTATCTTCTTTTATATCGGAATATAATACTTATACTAGTAAAATACTTCTACTTATATAATAACTAACTACTATATACTTAACTAATTAGAGAGTCTAGTCTTTTATTATTAAGTTTAATCTTTTTATTTCTTTAGTTTATTATTCCTTTCTAGTAGTTCTTTATTTTAAAGTATATTTATATAAACTTATATAGAAATATTTATAGAATTATATATATATATACTTTAAAGTACTATTAATCTATTACTCTTAAGAAGGAAATAAGGTTCTTTAATATTAGTAGTATAACTAGAAAAAGTAAACTATATAAGTATATTATATACTTTCTATACTCTCTTAGTAGCTTTTAAAAGTAGTAAAGTATTAATAACTAGAAAGCTCTTATATATTATTAAATACTTATATACCTTTCTATTAACCTAGAGTATAAGAAACTATTATATTATAATTCTACTTTCTTTTTTCTATTCTACTTTCTTTTTTCTAGATATAATATTAGGTTTCCTTTATATATTACTTTTATAAAGTTTTCTTATTATAGAGTTTTTTTAATTTATATTTAATTTATAGAAATAAGCTATATTTTTAGAAGTAAAGATATTAAATTATTCTTTTATAAGCTCTAGAGTTTTAGTTTTATAATTCTATTTCTATATTCCTTCTCTTTATCTTTTAAGTTAATCTAGTTTAATACTCTTATATTAATATAGATTTATTCCTCGTTTCTCGAATCCCTAAAAGACCCTCTAGAATCCTTTATATAGGCTAGAACTTACTAAACTTAAGACCTACTATATTAGGTAAAGCGTTCTAAGACCTACTATATTAGAAAGGAAAGAGTAGGTCGGGTAAGAATACTAAAACTTATTTATATATATACGGCTCTTTATACCTATATAGTAGTACTTCTACTAGTCGGAAACGTATAATTTTCGAAGATAAGATAGTACTTAACTAACTCTATAAATCGGTCTTATTTTTATATTATTCCGATATATACGTATATAACTACGTAGCTATTTATATATAGGTAAGGCTTAAGTACGTATATAACTCTCGGTATAGAGCCCTAGTCGACTACTTATAGGTACCCCGAGGCTTTTCCGGGGATATAAAGTAAATATAAGTTCTAGCTTATATAATAGCTCTAAGAGCCTTCCTAAGACTCTTATACTAAGATTACTTTTAAGTTATTATATCTAATTTATTTATTAAAAGTAAATATTAGTTCTATAGAATATATAACTTCTTTCTATAATAATAAGAATAATCCTTAACCTTTTAGTATAAAACGTTTTCTTTCTATTAAAAATAACCTAACCTATATTCTTATTATAGTTAATATTAATATTAACCCTTATCTTTAAAAGCTTTTATTATACTTTATAGGCTTACTTAAAGAGATAGAAATAATATTCTATTCTAAAGATAATTCTAAAGAAGAAGTAACTATAATTACTAATAATATTCTTATAAGAAGAAAACATTAACCTTATTATCTCTTAAGAAGATTACTCTAGGTATATACTAGTATAAGGAATAAAGAGCGAGTTAGAATAAACGTTTAAAGAAGTTAGTAAAGAATAAATAAAAGTTATAGGAATAATATTATTTATATATAATTTAATAATCTTATTTCTAAGTACTAGTAAAATATACTAATACCCTTACTATAAGAATACTCTAGTTTATATTCTTAGAAATCTTACCTCTACTAATATCGTTATATCTAGGTTTAATATAATACTTATAATATCTCTAAAATAATAGTTCTTTATATAATATCTTAGAATAGCTTTACTTTTTCGAACTTAAGCCTTTATCTAAAGAAGATATAATTATATAAAATCGTCTATTATTTATAATTATTATACTAAGAATCTAGACTAGAAGAGAGCTAGAATTAGACCTACTTTTAAGTAGTTTAAACTAATAGAATAGTATAAGATAGCTTTAATACTAAATATTTCTAAAGTTAACGTTCTAATAAAAAAGGGTATAATAAACTACTAGTAACTAAAGACTTATAAGAAGTCTACCTAGTATTATAAACGAGAATATAATAGAATAAAATATAAAAATATTACTTTTTTATTCCTTAATTTTATATATAATCGAGATTTTAGTTCTATTTAAGGTATTTTTTTATAACTAAAAGTAAAAGGAAATATAATCTAAAAACTATACTATTTATATACCGAAAATAAATATATTATAATAAAGTATATAAATATAATTTAACTATCCCTACCTTTACTATAGTAAATTAATATTAATAAGAATACTAGGGTATAGTAGATAGAGTATAAAGTAGTATAAAATAATAGATTATATAACTTTAATACTCTAATTTTAGGGATTTATATAACTTTACTACTATTTATTCTATAAAACCTACTTTAGTCTATTATAATACCCTTGTCTTACCTAGTTTTGCCCTAGTCTTATATAATTAAGGGTATACTTAGAATAAATATATACTAGAGATAATTAGAACCCTAGATTTTAATACTACTTTTCTCCTTATTTATAGATTGTTTAACTCGAGAGTATAATAAGAGTAAAGAATAAAGCTATTTATAACTTAGAAGTACTTAGTAGAATTAAGAAAATTACTAAGTTACTAGGTAGCTAGGTATCTCTTATCTCTTTTAATATATATAGGTATAATTAAAAATACGATTTATTTAAATAAATATCTTAGTTAGTCCTCTCTTCGAACCCTAGCTATATAATACTACCTGTAGCTACTTAATTCCTCTTTAACTTAAGACTATTATTTACGAAGAATAGTAATTAAGCTGCTTATATACCTCTATTTATACCTAGAAGTAAAGGTAAAAGTTCTCTAGAAAGCAGCGTACTAGTAGGGGCAGGGGTAAATGGTAGTACAGTCGCGTTATTCCTTGCGAGCATAGTATTAAAGTTATAAAATCGAAATAATGTATAGGCTATTAAGAGAACAGCTTTCTAGAGGTCTACTCCTCTTTCCATGCGTAAAAGATTACGATAAGCGGTAACTTCTCGAAGTTCTCGTTGTTAGACTTTGAACCCGTAGAAATCCATTCTCTAACTAGCTTAAATCACTCGGAGTATACTTTAAAGTATAAGATATACTCTACCTACTATACCCCGGCATTCTTGTTAACATCGATCTACTACGGTAGTAGGAACGTGCAGTGTATGGTATCTCCCGTCCGTTCTACTCCCGTCCTTTCCTATCTACACTCCTTTCCGAGGCCTATCTGTTATCTGTTATCGAAGTACGTTTAGAAAGCTCTCCTATCCATTCCTTTCCGGACCAATCAACACTCCTTATCCTCGCTAGAATACCGGATAGGAAAGGACGGGAGTGGTCCTGAGGCTGGGTGTTGTGGGTTTTAGTGGGTCTAAAGATGTGTCTAAAATATAGTAGAAATTAGGTACAAAGTAATCCCCTCCTTAGCTCCCACGTACCTTCGTACTATAGGTATCCATTCCTAGGACCCACCCTTCCACATACCTTCGTACTATAAAAAGACTGTCGCTTACGTAGTAAAAAGACTACTTAGCAAACCCTCCCTAGCGCTCTCACGTGCCTTTGTACCGTAGTAAAAAGACTAACCCTTACGTAGTATTACGTAGTAAAAACACTGTTACTTATGTAGTAAAAAGACTACTAGCGAACTCTCCCTGGCGCTCCCACGTGCCTTTGTACTGTCGCTTAATAATTAAGCGGCATTTTTCACCCTTATTTTAGCCTTTCCTTTCTACTCCTCTCCTAAACCTTGCCTCTCCTACTCCTGTCCTATCTAGTCAAGTTCCCGGCTCTCCTGCTCCTTTCCGAGTGGCTAGGAGAGGAAAGGACGGGAGATACTATACACTGGGATACTACACTGGGAACGTGGAAGCTCGTATATAACCTTGGCTTCGTAGAGACCTTGTTATTGAGTTTCTACGGTAGTACTTTCTATTCATTCGATGTACGAACCGAACGTTTTTAACTCTCGATCCGAGTTAGGACTCGTATAGAGTACAAAACTCTAATTTGTATGGTAGAACCTGCAAACACGTTCCTGAATTTTCTGAGCCGAACAGGCCCTAAGTCGTAAAATCTCCATAATTTCCAAGTATATATTAGACACAATGTTCCCGCCAGAAAAGAGTATCTCCTCACCACACTCTCCAACTCTCCATTACTTCACGTACTATTCAACTTCCAATCATTCTACCATAGCAAATATGAGAGTCGCTCAAGTCATCATACTTCTCACCACTGCCTTGGTTGGCGTTAACGCCAGATGCACAGGAGGGTCTGAGAGATGCAGAAACAATCGTAGGGCCGCAAACTATCCATACTCTTTCAACTGCGACAGAAGACTTGAGCCACCCTGCGACACAGATTGCGAAGCTACTGGCACTCTTTCGAACCCGCTCCAGTATACCATCTGCTGCACAGGCTCTTGTAAGTTATCACTATGTAACTCTATACACAGGTTAATTTACTAATAAATATCTATAGGCAACGGAGTTGGAAGGAGAAACTGATAATGTAATACAAGAGTTGGGGCTCAGCAAGCATTCGCCATAGGACGGTGGACACCTAAGAGCCGCACTATGTAGTGATCATAATGCGGCTCGGGCCCGATTTTTTAGCGGAATTATCACATCAGAGACACGCATTCTAGACATTTACACTTTTTCACATATGGACTGCGTGTCCCATGGATCTGACCAAGTCTTTCCTTCAGACCTTGAGGCTCTGTTTAAATCATAAGACTTTTTTACCCACCCTAATTCTTCCAAGTATGCAGTTTTTACATTGCACCCAAAGTGACAACTTGAGATCTCCTCCAAAATAGTCTCGTGATAAGATTTACTCGAACATTTTTAACCAATGAAGGGAGAATAGAAAGGCGTGCCTACCGAGATTCCCATCCGTCTTCTAGCGATGCCTAAAGGTAGACGGCAGTCCACCTTAATAACCCCGCGCCCCTTATCCCCTCAAGGTAGCATAAGTACGTACCACTTTTCAAGCTCACGGTACCTACTAGGCTATTTAATTTCCGAAAACAAGCGTTTTTATAAGCATATTCGTATTAAAAAGTCAAATTTGAAGCTATCGCGAGGAACGTCTGAAAATGAGAACATACTATACTAATCCGAATCGCTACTATTACTCGAGTCTACCTCTCTATCTACTTTATCCGAATCCCCTTCTTAGGCTATAGTTATAATAGTATTACCGGAATAACTAATCTCAGTATAAGAGTCTCAGAGAGACTCTTATAGCCGTCATGTGGTCAGGAACTCGTATCGCTTCGTATCGCTTCGTATCTACGGATAAGCCTCGGGGTACTGTACCTGTGAGTGGTCGGCCAGGGCTCTACACCGAGAGCCGCATGCGTACTTGAGCCTCACCTGCACATAAATGGCTACGTAGCCGCATACGTATATGTCGGAACAACATGAAAATAAGACCGGTTTATAGGGTTAATTAAGTACTATCCTGTCTTCGAAAATTGTACGTTTCCGACCAGTAGAAGTGCCGCTACGAGCCGCCTTCGCGCGACTGACAAGCTTTCAAGCAGTGTATAGTATCTCCCGTCCGTTCTACTCCCGTCCTTTCCTATCTACACTCCTTTCCGAGGCCTATCCGTTACGTTTAGAAAGCTCTCCTATCTATTCCTTTCCAGACTAATTAATACTCCTTATCCTCGCTAGGGTACCGGATAGGAAAGGACGGGAGTGGTCTTTTAGTGGGTCTAAAGATGGGTCTAAAGATGGGTCTAAAGATGGGTCTAAAGATGGGTCTAAAGATGGGTCTGAAATATGGTGGAAATTACAAAGTGATCCCCTCCTTGGCTCCCACGTGCCTTCGTACTATAGGTAGGTATCTATTCCTAGGACCCACCCTTCCACGTACCTTTGTACTATAAAAAGACTGTCACTTGCATAGTAAAAAGACTACTTAGCGAACCCTCCCTGGCGCTCTCACGTGCCTTTGTATTATAGTAAACAGACTGCTACGTGGACCGAACCCTCCCTAGCGCTCTTACGTGCCTTCGTACCGTAGCAAAAAGACTGTTACTTACGTTGTAAAAAGACTACTTAGCGAACCCTCCCTAGCGCTCTCACGTACCTTCGTACTATAGTAAAAAAACTATTACCTACGTAGTAAAAAGACTTGCTTACGTAGTAAGAAGACTATTACTTACGTAGTAAAAAGACTATTATTTATATAGTAAGAATAATTATTTTTAGTCTCTCCTTTCTACTCCTCTCTAGAACCTAGCCTCTCCTTATTCTATTCTATCTACGTATATAATTCGCTCTCCTCTACTTTACTAGGCTAGAGGCCTAGCTCTCCTACTCTACTTCTATAGGTTAGAATAGGAAAGGATAGGAGATACTATATACTACTTTTAAGTTTTAGTATTCCTATAGCTAACTTATTATACCTACTTTAACCTACTTTTCCCTTCCTAAAGTAGTAACTATAAATTAACCTTATCTAAAGTAGTAACTATAGATTCGATAAGTTTCTAACTATACGAACGTTTCTAGAGTCTCTTTAGAATCCGAGGTATAAGGATTAAATCCTATTATAATAAGAGAATATTAAACTAGATTATAAAATAACTATAATAGCTAGTAAAATAACACTTATATAAGGGTATTTTATAGAGGGTATACTCTTATCTTATTACTTTTATACTCTTTAGATTTTAGTATTAAGGATTAAAAGTACTTTAAAAGTAATAAAGGTAATACTATTATTATACTCTAATACCTATATATTTATAGAACTATAGGTTTAAGCTATTCTTATTATAAGAGCCTTAGGCCTTAATAATAAGGAATAAGTTAGTAGAGTCTCTTATACTACCTAGCTAGTACTAGAGATTATATAAAGCTTATAAATTATATAAAGTAGAGTAAATAAGTAGAATAGTAGAGTAGTTAAGTAGAATAATAGAGTACTAAGTATAAGATAACTAGAAGTACTCTATATTAAGGTATTCTAGTCTAATAGAATATATAGAAGCCTATAGCTTAGCCTTAAAATACTTAATTATAACTTAGTTTTATAAAGAGGAAACTAGTATTTAGAATCTTCTCTTCGAACCTTTCCCTACTACTTCTATTCTACGAATTCTCTATCCCTATTTATATAAATTAGAGCGCTTTTCTATCTACTCCTATTCGGACTAATTAGTACTTCTTATTCTCTCTAGGGTATCGGATAAAAGAGGGTAGGAGTACTTCTAAGGCTAGGTATTATAGGTTTTAGTAGGTCTAAAATAGGTCTAAATAGATCTGAAATATAGTAGCTCGAGGGTAGTAAAATAGGTAGAAATTAGATAGAAATATACGTTCTTAATCTATACCTAGAGGTAGTAAGAGGGTTAGTATTTCTCGGGATATTTTAAACTCTATTTATAAACGTACTTCGGTATATTATAACGAACCTAGTATACTTTAACGAACTAGCGTACTTTAACGAACTAGTATACTTTAACGAACCTAGTAAAGTAGTATACTTTCGAACTTAGCGAACTTAGTATATTTATAAACTTAGTATACTTACGAACTTAGCGTACTTTCGAACTAGCGTACCTACGAATAGTCTTATTTTTCTATAGTAATATTCCTAACTCGTATTAAAAACGTAATTTTTAGGAATACTAAAAAAAAAGTATAAACGTAGAATTATAGAATAACCTCTCCTATATAATATAATAACTACGTATTAAGGGCTTTAGCCCTACTTTAGGAGTATATATTAGTATATTATTAGTAAGTGTATCGACTTTTTATATACTCTCGGGGTATTATTATATAATGATTTAAGGAAGGGTAAAAAGCTAGCTTTTATATCGGTTATATACTAAGACCTTACCCCGCTATTATAATATTTAGTACTACGTTCGGCTAAATATCTATAGCGACAGAGCCGTATATATACTATTAGGAAATAATCTTATATCGTGTGATTATTTATAGAACTTTTACTGTTTTAGTATAATAGTAGAGTGTATACCGGGTACTAATAGCCCCGATTATAATACTATTCTACCTTACGGTTATAAAAATCGACTTTTTACCCCTTCTTAAACTATAACAAATAAGCGTTACTAAGTTATATAAAAAATTAATACGACTACTAGAAAGATATTAAGGATTAATCTCCTCTAAGTATATAAGCCCTAGAGGCGTAGTTATTTTATAATATAAGCGGGCTATTTTCTTAAGTTCCTAATTTCGTACTTTTTTAGTATTCTCGGCTATTCGTATTTTTAATACGAGTTAGAAATATTACTATACCTTATTTTAGCCTCTCCTATCTACTTCTCTCTTATATACTACCTCTTCTTCTTTACTCCTCTCTAGATAAGCGACCTATTCTCCTCTCCTTCTCCGAGCTAAAGATATAGTTCTCCTTCTTCTCTTCTAGTAGTTAGGAGAGAAGAGGAGGGGAGATTCTAAATACTAGAGGAAACTAAATAAAAGGGTACTAGCTAGTTATTCCTAAGGGCTCTATAAGTAGTTATAGACGTTTATACTTATAAGGCTTACTTTAAGTTAGAATAAGTTTAAGTTCTCTTTTAGATAATTATATAACTTTAATACTATACTTTTAGGAATTCGTATAACTTTACTATCTTTTCTTTTATAAAACTTTATTCTATCTCTTATACTATTCTTATTATATATAATTAAAGGGATAAATATATCTTAGAGGTAATTTAAGCCCTAGATATTAATACTAGTTTTCTTTTATACTCTAGAATACTTAACTTATATATTATAAAATAGAAGTAAAGGGGGGAAAATAAAGCTATTTATAACTTTAAAAGTATAATACTTAGGAGATTTAAGTAGCTTTATAAGTAGCTAGATAAGTACCCTTTATCTACTCCTATAAATGTAGGTATAATTTAATTTATAATTTATTTATATAAGAATAGTTATTAGTCTCTCTTTCCTATTTTCTAAACCTATAAAAAACTATATATAAACTATAAGATAGCTCTAATAGTTAATTCCTCTTTAACTTAAGTATATTATATAGAGTTATAAAAATAAGTATCTTTTTCTATATTTAAAAAGTTCTTAGGAAAGTAGTATACTAATAAGGGTAGGAATAATAGTAGTAAAGTTATATAAATCTCTAAAAGTATAGTATTAAAGTTATATAATCCTTTTAAATAAATAAACTTATAGCCTTCTTAAATAATAATTAAAGGAGCGAAATATATCTTTAGAGAAGAAGTTACTAGTAGAAGAGAATTAATAATTAATATAATAAACTCTTATCTTAGGAATAGTTTTAGCTTTAATATATTAGATTTAAAACCTACTCCTAGAATACTTTTATACTTCTACTTATATAGGATATATATATTAATTAATACTATATCTACTAGCTAGAACTAATATAATATCTAATTTCTTTATATAACTTATAATATAATAAGGTCTATTTATAATTAATTATATCTATTAAGTCTATTTATATAATAGTTATAATTATTAATAATTTATATAACTAGAAGAGCTAACCTAGATATAGGAGCCGGTATATCGACTTCCTAGAGTACGGTAAATCGACTCCCCCCCCCTCGCCTAATTAGTAGTTCGAGCTTTAGGTATATAGCCTCCCGAGGTTAAGTAGTAGCCTTCTATATACGTAACC
Organism: Hymenoscyphus fraxineus; assembly: GCA_900184765.1. NCBI lineage: Eukaryota > Fungi > Ascomycota > Leotiomycetes > Helotiales > Helotiaceae > Hymenoscyphus > Hymenoscyphus fraxineus. Next base: position 4,093,905 of record LT855409.1, read on the forward strand.
TATTCGCTCCTACCCCGACGGGACTACTCCGGCCCGTATATTACGCTCTACCTACTTTAGTAGTAAATACGGTTTTTTTTAGATAGTAAGTCTTTTTTTTAAAGCTATTTATAGTACTAGGTAATAAAACTTTAACCTATATAACTTAACTTTAAAGCTATTCCTACTACTTATATACTATATTTTACCTATAATATAGTTGTAGTAGTAAGGGTATAGTAGTAGTAAGGGTAATAGTAGTAGTAAGGGTAATAGTAGTAGTAAGGGTAATAGTAGTAGTAAGGGTACTAGTAAGGGTACTAGAGGTATATAAGGGCTAATTATTATACTCTTCTAAAACCTATTTTCGGCTATACTTAAACTATTTATTCTAATATTTACTCTAAAATATTATATTATTTTATAAACTAACTAGTAGTACTAAGGTTATAAGTAAATTTCGTAGCGTAGTTATAAATAGACTTTTAAGACTTAAATACTTATATAAAAATATACTTTATAAATTTAATTTTTTTTAAATACTTCTTAAATAATATATAATAGATATATTAATAAAGAATAGCGGGTTATAGTACTTTTAAATTCGTAGTATTAAGAGAAAGGTAGATTTATAGTAAATAACTTACCGAAAGCTCGAACTACTAATTAGGCGAGAAGGGGGGGATTTAATTTACTATACTCCAGGGAGTCGATATACCGGCTACCCCTAGATATAGCGATTATATTATTCTAGTATTACTTTTATATCTTCTAAGATTAAGAGGATTTAGTAGATTAGGTAATAAAAGCTCTATTATTTATATATAGTATATTAAATATTTAGTATATTTTAAGTATTATAATAAATAAATCTTTTAGCTTTTAATAAGCTTATAATATATAATTTATACTATTATAAACTATTATTATTAGCTAAATTACCTTTTAATCTTACTAAATATAAAATAAAACCTTCTTTCTTTCTTTCTTAAAATAGATCTCGGTTCTTAATTCCCTTTAGTCTAGAATCTTTTTATTATTATAAGCTTTAGTTTTATATTTAAAGTAGCTATATATTTAGTTCTATTATATAATACTATAGGTACTAATACTATAGCTCTAAAGAACTAAGAAGAGCTTATAATTAGTAAAGAGATTATTTATAAAAATTATAAATAATAGAGCTAAATATAATAATTATTATATAAGGGTTAGAATTCTAATAATTATAAGAGAAAGTATTAGGTTTTATACTAAGGTATTTTAGATTCTTAAAGTTTTTAGTATTCTTAATTAGTTATTACTAAGGCCTTTTTATAACTTATTTATTAAATAGAAAAGCTTAGCTTATATAAGAGCTAGTTAAATTAAGTATAGCGGTTATATATAGCTAAGGTCTTCTAATACTATAAAAAAGGGTTTAAAATATTCTAATAATACTACTACTTTATATAAATAAAATACTTTACTTACTATATTACCTAGAATAGTATAATATATTATATATATATCCTATATATCTAAGTATTTAATTCTTTAAACTATAAAAGTAAAACTTTTCTAGAATAGTAGTTTAATAAATACTTTTATTAAATATTAGAATAATAATTTTATTATATACTATTCTTAACCTAGGGATTATAACCTTCTATAATACTACTATAATATATTAATTAAGTAAATAAAGCTTATAATACTACTCTTTACTAAAAAGGTGTTTATTTATATTTATATATTTTTATATTAATTCTAGGTTATAGAGAAAACTAGTAAGTTTATTATAGGTTCTTTCTAAAAGTTTACTATTTATATACTTCTTTTAACTCTTATAAAAAGTAGGATTATAATATATACTTTTAATTTATAATAATTATATTTAAACTACTAACTTTAATATTTTATATAATATTTATAGTTATTTCTAGCTAGTATTTATATAGTATATTTATTAGTATTATTTATAAGCTATTATTTAAATACTTATTTTAGTAGAGTAGCTAGGAGTAAATAAATAATAGAAATAAGTACTAATTATAATTAGATACTAACTAAGCTTATAATATTCGATATTATAATAGCCTAGATATTCGGGTTATTCGAATTAGGTACCTACCTTATATAATTACCCCTTAATTCGAGGTATATAGCTAGAGCTTCTCCTATATAAATTTAAACACGCTATTTAGTCTAAGCTAAAATACTATATATAGTAGTAATACTTTTATTAGTAGAAACTCTTTATTAAACTCCTACTAACTCTTCTATAATAGGATTCGCCTAAGGTTATTAGTAAGCTACTAAGTAGTAAATTAAATAACTAAAGGTATTCTAAGCTTATTAAGATAATAAGATATACCGAATAGTATTACCTAGAATACTAGCTATATAAAGGTAGAGAATAGAACTAGACTAATTATTTCTCTATCTCTTATCTATTTAATTAAGCTATATTCTAATAATTAAGCTCTATAGTATTTAAGGCTAGAAATACTAAGTCTAAATAAAGGAAGTAATAATACTTAAAACTTAGATTATAAGATAAGTTAGGTTATATTCCTATTACTTATAATAGTTTCTTCTCTTTACTAATAATATATATACTTATTACTTACTTAATCTAAAAAAGATTTTAAAGAATTTAAATAGAAAATAATATAACTTTTAGAGGAGAAGTACTATAAAGACCTACTTACTTAGTAAAACTTTTCTAGTAATATTCTAGAATAGTATACTAATAGTATATTATTTAGGATTCTATAAATCTTAAACTAATAATCTATCTTAAGTAGAAAACTATCTTAAGTAAGTATATTATTACTTATTTAAACCTCTAGATATTTTAGTTATAAAAGATAAAGGAATCCTTTATTAGAAACTCCCCTTTAAATATTAATAATTAAATATTTTTTTATTATAAACTCCTTTATTATAAACTTCTTTAAAAAACACTTCTTTTATATTATAATAAGATAAAACTAACTAATTAACCCCTTCCTAGCTAAAGTAAATAACTACTTATATAATAAAAACTTACTAATATCTAGACTAAGCTTAAATAGATAGAAATTAACTTAGGAAAAAACTTAGGAGAAAACTTATAATAACTTACGAGAATTTTACTCCTAGGTTTAAGACCTATCTTAAGAGCTCTCTCTACTTAACCTAAAAGACAAACCTAGGTTATTAACCCTCGAAGAGAATATTTAGTATAAGCTATATCTAAAAGCTCTTATTAAACCTCTTATATAAGCCGAAGAAGTATTTAAGCCTAAGTAGAAGATAATTATAAAGATTACTAATTAGTTCTTACTAGCTAACTATAGGATCTATCTTTATCTAAAGAAGAATATAAACTATAAGCTAGTCCCTCTTCTAAGGGTAAAGGGTACTAGGAACTAAGATATTAAGAACTAGACCTACTTTAAAAGTTAGACTATATATAATCTTAAATTACTATACTAGAGGTATTAGTATTAGCTTAGTAAGAATAAAATAAGGAACTAGAAAGATATAAGAAAGAATATCTTTAAAAGAACTAAAAGAAAGAGAAAGTAGACTTTCTTTAAAAGAATACCTATATAGTACTAGATACTAAAACTCTTATAGACTCCTAGCTAAAGTTTAGGGAGCCTATAGGGTTATTAGAACCTTCTCTTAGACCTATTCTACTAAAAGGACCTATTTAACTACTAATTAACCTTATTACCTATAATTAAGAAGTTAAAATAAAGGATTAAAAAGAATCTAATATTATTAGTAAGGTAAGATAAAATAGTAATTATTATTATATTAAAACTAGTAGTAGTAGTAGTAATCCTTTTCTTAATCTAAGTATAGAAATACTTACTTATAATCTTTCTAATAAAAGAATAATTACTATTTTAACTAATAATTAGACTTACTAAAGCTTATAATAGAACCTTATTTACTTAAAAGACTCTAAAACCTACTTAGGATTATAAAGAGCTAGAGTTCTAAAAGGCTTTATTTAAGATCTTTAATAATTCTTTAATAATAATAAAACCCTTACTTTAAGAATAAAGATAGCTAATAATAAGAAGGTTATTTAGTTAACTTAATTCTTATAAAATAATATAAAAACTTAGTATACTAATATATAAGATATTACTTATTAAGATAATATACCTAAGCTTACTTCTCTTATTATAGTAGAATTTTAGAAATTTATAAAAGTACTAATAAACTATTTCTCTAATTTATATAAAATATATAGACTTTAAAATAGATTTAAAGAATAAACTTAATAAAAAACTATTAATAACTTTATAACTAAAATAAAGATATTAGCTCTTAATTTTACTTTTATATATTTAGACTATATCTTATTTTAAAGGTTCTTAAATAGGATTTATAAAGAAATCTATACTAGACTTACTAAGAATAGTTATAATAGTAGTACTTTTAAAGAATTAGTTACTTATATAAATAACTATAAATAAGCTTAGTTTAAAGAAAGTTACTTACTTTATAATAATAAAAGATAATCCTATTTTAATACTACTACTTTTATAAAGCTAAATAAGGTTAGGAGTAGGCCTTTTAAAGGATAAGGTTATAGTAGATTTTATAGAAGATCTTATAGTAGATTTAGATTAAATAAAGGAGGTTTTACTAGCTAAGGTAATAAAAAAAGAAGTAAAAGTAAAAAAAGGCCTTAGACTAAATAGGCTAGATCTACTTTAAGGGGTAGATATAGTAGTTTCTATAAGTCTTAAATAAAATATATACCTTCTTATATTCTAGGATAACTAAATAAGTCTTTAGATTATAAGGGATAATAGAAATAGTATAAAACTAATAATACTTATTTTAGATATAAAGAGAAAGACTACTTTTCTTCTAACTATATAAAAAACCTAAGCCCTTTATATAAGTCTAAGTAAAGGATAATAAAAGGACTATAAAACTAGAAAATATAACTTAGATTAATTCTTTATTATATTTTTAATTATATAAGATATTAATAGTAAATAAGACTTTAATAATAAAAGAAGATACTTACTTTATACTATTCTCCCTTTTTAATATTAGTAATATTCTTATTATATTTAAGAGTATTATAGCTAAAAACCTTAAATAATAATAATCTTATTTTATTAATAGTAGAGTAGATTATAATTATATAAATTATCTAGTAGCTATAAAGCTAGGTAAGTTATACTAGGGGTTATAAATTAAAGTATTTATAGCTAATAATATTATACTAACTTTAAGTAAGTACTATATATTTACTCTCTAAATTAAAAACTTTATATTCTATATCTTAGCTATTATCTTAGACCTACTTAAAATAGATATTATTCTTAGCTTTTTATAGCTAAAATAATATAATCTAATAATTAACTAGGTAATAAGAAAAATAGTTATTTAAATAGTAAGTAAGAAAAAGAAAAGAATTATATTTATTCTTACTTTTACTTAAACCTTCTAAACCTTAACTATAAGTTACTTTAACCTTATTTTACTTTAAGGATTAAAGAAGAACTTTAACTTAAAATAAATAAAAGGTATTTTATATATAGTTTAAACTATAAAGAATAAAGAAACCTTTATTCTTTTAACTAAGGTTTACTTAGTATTTAAGAACTTAACTATTAAATATTAAGATTATTTTAAAAAGGAAATACTAAATAAAATACCTTTACTAAAGAAGTTTAAATATAAGATTAATATAAGGAATACTTTACTAAGAAACCTTTAAGTATACTTATTATCTTATTCTTAAGCTTTAAAATAAATAAAATAAATTATAGAATTATTTAATAAAGGATTAATTTATATAAGTAAAAATACTTAAAGATTCTTTATACTTTTTATAAAAAAACTAAAAAGAAAATAAAAAATATATATTAATTATTAAGCCTTAAATAAAGTTATAAAAAAAGAATCTTACCCTTTTTTCTAGATCTAGAACTACTATAACTAGATTAGAAAGACTAAATTTATTTCTAAAATAGATTTACTTTTAAGACTTTATTAGATTTAAGTAAAAAAAGAAGATTAATATAAAATAGTATTTAATATTTAATAAAGAAAGTTTAAGTACTTAGTTATACTATTTAAACTTATAAATATACTAGTAACCTTTTAAATAATAATAAATAAGATTCTTTAGTCTTTTTTTAATAAATTCTATATTATTTATTTAAATAATATTATTATATTTTTAAATTCTATTTAAAAATATAAAATATATTTATAATAAATCTTAGAAGTACTTTTAAAAAAAAGACTTAAAATAAAACTATTAAAATATAAAATTAGTTTATTTAAAATAGAATTTTATAAGTATTAAGTAAGAAATAGAGTTATTAAGACTTATATATTTAAGACTAAGCTTATTTAGAATTAGCTAGTCTTAAAGACTATATATAAGGTTTACTTATTCTTAGAATATACTTCTTACTATAGAAGATTTATCTAGTACTTTATAATAACCTTAAGTCTACTAAGTAACTTATTTAAAGAAACTAATACTATCCTTTATAAAAAGAAGTATTATCTAGTTATTTAGACTATAAGATATTAGCTAGCCTTTAAAAATCTAAAGGAAAAACTTATTAGTAAGCTTATACTTACTTAACTCTAACTTAATTATCTATTTATAATTAAGACTAATATCTTAAACTAGATACTTAAATATACCTTACTTTAACTTAGTAATAATAACCTCTTATACTCTATTACTTTTTAAGAGAAGAAGCTTTAAAATACTAAACTAATATACTTAACCTAAGATAAAGAATTACTTATAATTAAGTATATACTTTAAATATAAAGCTATTATATTAATAATTATACTTATATAAAAGTAATTATTAATTATAAGAGTTTAAAGTATATATAAACTATTAAAGAACCCTTAAAGTAAATTATATACTAGGTAGTAGAGTTTTAGACCTATAATATTAATTTAAACTATTATCTAAGTAAAGAGAATCCTATTATAAATACTATCTCTTACTATATAGATTAGAAAGAATAAGGTTAACTATACTAAAAAGCTTTTAAGTAGTTACTAAAGAATAGTAGAATAAAGTTCTACTTAGATAGTCTAGCTATTAATATAACTTAAAGAGCTTCTTTTAAAGTTATATCTTCTTTTAATAAGACTAAATAGAAAAAGAAAATCTAAAGTCTTCTATTTCTTTTTAAAGAAGATAAGCTAATATCTAAGGACTTAGTAGACCTTACTAATAATCCCTATTATTTAATATTAACTTTTAAGTACTATAATTAAGTCCTATTTAAGAAAATAGATAGATTTAAGGTACTATATATTCCTTTATTACTTTATTATAATTAGCTAAATAAGAAGTATAAAAAGTATAGCTACTTTAGCTAGCTAGGGCTTAAGAGTATAGTTTAGTATATAGGATAGTAGTTTACTTTTAGTAAATATTAAGTTAAAATATTAAACTTATTTATAATATTAAATTACTAGGAAATTAAAATATAAATAAGGACTAGTCTTTATTTTATAGTAACTAAATATTAGCTTATTTAAAGAATAGTCTATTAATTTTATTAGAATACTTCTACTAACTATATATAGTAACTAATAGATTATTAGTACTATTAAGAGATTTACTAAATAGTTAGTAGTTTAAGCTATTATACTAGTAAATCCTTAGGCTATAATAGACTTTATTTATAAAGAAATCTTTATAGTTTATAAAATACTATAAGTTCTACTCTTAAATAATAGTATAAACCTTATTTTTAAAATAATAGAATCTTTTTTAAGAATAATAAACTTAAAGTATTATTATATTATCTTTTACTATTTATAAATAAATAAAAAGGTTAAATAGTTTAATAGAATTCTAGATAATATATTAGTAAAAGCCTTATAAAAGAAGAGTATTTATACTTAAGATAAATACTTAACCTAGACTATTTTTACTATAAGGATTTATACTTACTTAGTATTAAAATATAGCCTTTTCTTCTTATTATATAGAGCCTACCTAGGACTTTTAGACTTTACTAAGACTAAAACCTTTAAACTTACTAAAGATAGCTTAAAGGATAGATTAAATAAAATCCTTTATAGAACTTTAGCTATTAATAAAGTATAATAATAAATAAATATGGAATTATACTAGAAAGTAGTTTATAGAAAATTAATTAGAAACTAGTAATAGAATATTAGGCCTCTAATTAAGCTAGATTCCTTTATTCTAATATATAATAAAAATCTAAAGAAGTAGAGAGATTACTAGTATAACTTATATAAGGTTATTATAGTATACTTATTTAGTACTTACTAGTTAAAAGACTACTATAGATAATATTTAAGGTTATTAATTAATAGGTTATAACTTAAGTTAATTCTTTAAGCCTCTATTAATATTACTACTAATAAATAAAGTAATAATATAAGAACTAAATAAGTTCTAGCTAGCTTAAGTATTATTAACTCTACTACTAATATTAAGAAGTATTTAAATAATAGTATTATATTAAGTTATACTTATAAAAAGCTTACTATAATTAGTAAAGCTAAATAAATAAAATTAACTTCTAGAAAACTAAAAATAAATAAAGTAAAAGAGGATTTTATATAAGAAACTTAGCTAAATAACTTTACTTAAAAAGTCTATAGTAATCTTAATATAAAATTTAAGAACCTTACTTAAACTACTTACTAGGAATTAACTATAAAAGAATAACTAAAAGAAGTAAAAGAAGTAATACTACCTTTCTTTAAATAAGTTATAAACTTAATATAACTACTAGAATAGCTCTAAGGTTATATAAAGTAACCTTTAAAAAAACTATTTTTTACTTTAAGTAAAGAAGTAAATAAAAAGTACTAACTACCTTAGTAGTAAACCCTAGATATACTAAGAAGAAGAGTACTATAAAAGTAGAATTAGAAACCTTATATAACTAAATTATAAATAATTAAAATTAAGCCTTAATCTCTAGACTTATAATCTAAAAAAAAGGTATTAATTATTTAAAAGAAGAGCTTTTTAAAGTATTATAATAAAGGTTTTATACTAGTATAAAGAGGAAGAGGTTACTTAAAGAAGTAGCCCTTTTATAGTACTCTAGAAGTAATTTTAATACTAAAAACCTATCTAAGAATAGTTTTAAAAGTTTATATTCTAGCCTTTTACCTATTATAAAGAAGTAGACTTTAGTAGATACTACTTTATAAATAGAAGTTAAAAGAAGTTCTCTTAATCTTAAAAGTAAAATATAAGCTTATTTTAAGCTACTTATATTTATTTTCAATATTAGCTATTTTATTTATAAATATTAAAAGGTTTATTAGAAGATATTGTGATATTTGGTGCCACGTTCGGCTAAATATTATAGCGATAGAGCCGTATATATACTATTAGTAAATAATCCCACATCGTGTAATTATTTGTAGAACTTTTACCGACTTAGTACACCGGTAGAGTACGCATCGGGTACTAATAGCCCCGATTATAACATATAATCACACAATACCCTAGAATCGGCCCCCCTTAGAATCTACCTTTAGATGATTTTATAGGGGTGTTGTACACTAGGTTTGTATATAAGATTCGCTCTTAAGGGTTTTTTCTATATGTGTCCTACCTACTTTTAAAGCTCGGCTAGCTCTATAATAGCGAGTAGGAAGCTAACGTACCAGGTTTAATTCCCGGGTAGTAAAGTAGGCAAAGTGGGCTACGTAGTTCGAGCCTACAAGCCAAGCTAGAAGAAGAATCTAGGAAGGCTAGATAACCCGATAGTAGGCTGGCGGGTCTGTAGACTAACTACGTAAAGATACCTACCGATATATAGGTAGTAGGGCGTAGAATTATAAGGACTTGATTCAGGCTAAGTGGAGTAGGGGAGGATATAATATTTAGCGCCACGTTCGGCTAAATATCACAGCGATAGAGCCGTATATATACTATTAGTAAATAATCCTATATTGTGTGATTATTTATAGAACTTTTACCGACTTAGTACACCGGTAGAGTGCGCATTAGGTACTAATAGCCCCGATTGTAACAATATTTAAGTACTTATAAAAATATATTCTAATACTTATTAAAGTATATTTAAATATTTATTAAAGCTTATTTTAAGATTTATTAGTATTTATTTAAAGCTATTCCTAGATTTATTAAAGCTTATTTAAGTTTACTTAAACGTTTATTAAGCTTAAGATAAGAAAAATATAAGTATATTAATAGAATATTATATAGTAAAAAATACTACTTTTAAAAGTCTCTAAGTATTTTCTAGTATATTATTTTACTTAAAAACTATTAATCTAAAAACCCTAACCCTAAAGTAAAAAGCTTAAAAAGATTAATAAAGAAAGAAAGTATAAATAAAGAGTTTAAAATATTATAAAAGAACTATTTAAAGAAACTACTAAATACTACCTAGAACTTAAAAGAATAGAAAAATAAAGAACTACTAGCTAGCTCTATAAGTTATAAGCTTACTATTTATACTTCTTACTAGTACTCTTACTATCTAATCCTTCTTTATACTTACTAGTACTAGTATTATTATTACCTTTATTATTATTATTATTATTATTACTAAAGGACTTAAGATTAAAAGAACTAAGAGAATTAATAAAAGAAACTATTTTACTTTTATTAAAAGAAGTAATTCTCTATTAAAAAAACTTATTAATATCTATAAGCTTCTTATAAGCCTTTTAATAATCCTTAACTATATTAAGATTATAGTAGCCTAAAATAATAATAATACTTAAGTAAACCTTACTAGTTTAAGGCTTTATTAAGAAAGAGTAACCTAGGATAGTTCTATTAGTACTTATATATAAGTTAGTATAGAAAGGAAAAAAATAATAATAAGTAGAACTTACTATTTTAGTTATAAAAAGAATATTCTACCCTTTAATTACTTATTTAGTAATTTATATAAGAACCTTCTTAAATTATTTTCTTTTTATTTATAGTATTTACTTCTAGAAAAGATATATACTATTAAAACTATATTCTCTTATAAAGTATCTTATTCTTTATATATTACTTATACTATTATAAAGAAGTTAGCTTAAGTAAGAAAAGAATAAAAAAGAACTTATCTTATAATAAGTACTATACCTACTCTTTTTATTATACTCCTAGCCCTTAAGTTAGATAATAATTAGCTTTATATATAAAGTATAAGACTTTAAAATAAACTTCTTTTTTAACTTCTTAAGATTAATATTCTAGCTAATAAAATAAAGTATCTTCTAATTACTATTATTATAAAGTTAAACTAGTATACCTAGCTTAAAAGACAGGTTATTAAAATACCTAAGAATATTAACTATATTAAGCTTACTTTTAATTATAAACTCCTTTATTTTATTATTATTATTATTTTTCTTACTTAAACTAAAAGAAATACTATCTTTCTTACTTTTAGACTTCTCTTTAAAGCTTTTAATAAAGTTATTATTAATAGTATTATTAGTATAATCCTTAATAGATATAAGCGAAGTAGAATTAACTAGTATACTAGAAATAGAATCTTATATAATAGACTAGTCTAAGAAACTAAAAAAAAAAAGTACTAAACTAAAGAAAGGTACTTAGCTAAGAAGGGAGCTATAGGCTTAACCTTACCCTTAGCTAAATTAAGAGTAGCTAGGTAGAGGTAATATAACTATAAAATTATTAGTATTATAAAAGTAAAAAGTAAAAAAGTAAAATACTAGAATAAGTATTATAAGAGTTCTACTAGATTAAATACTAGAGTAGATATAAGAAGCTTACTCTTCTACTACTATATAAGCTTACTTAATAGTAACTTAAGTAGTAGATTCTACTATTTTCTTAGTAGCTTTCTTTTTTTATTTCTTTTTATTATTCTTTTTATTCTTTTTTTACTTCTTAGTAAGTTAAAGCTTAAAAGAGAGATACTTAAAATAAAAGACCTTTTAGTCTTTATTATAATACTCTTTACTTAACTAGAAGTAATATTTATTACTACTACTAGAGCTACTAATAGAACTATCTAAACTATTAGTTATAATACTATCTAGTATAAGAAAGGTAAAGACTTAAGTAGATATAATTATAAATAAGAAAGAATATAAGTAGAGATAAAAAGATATTATAAAAGGTTAAAGAAGTAGGTAAAAAAGAATATTATATATTATAGTAGTTAAAAAAAGAAAGTAAAAAAGAGGTAAGAAGGCTTTTTAATATAGACCTTTAAGAGCTTAAAATTTATATATTCTTTAGACTTAAAAGGCTTAAAATAATTAAACTAGACGTTATTAAGAGTATTTATAGCGCTTTTAGTAGGTACTATCTATAATACTTTATATTAACTTAACTATATAATTACTTAATATCTTTAGCTTTTATTAATAGATATAATATAGAGTAGGTTAAATGTTATATAAGTATATAAAATATAAATAAATTACTTTATTTTCTAGGAAATCTTATATAATATAAACAGGGGTAGCTAGCTCTTTCTATATAGAATTAAGGCTATTAATACTCTAGGAGAAGTATTATTTATCTAAGTAGAGAAGGATATAATATTCGATATTATAATAGCCTAAATATTTAAGTTATTTAAATTAGGTATCTATCTTATATAATTACCTCTTAATTTAAAGTATATAGCTAGAGCTTCTTCTATACGAATTTAAATATACTATTTAGTCTAAGCTAAAATACTATAAGCTACTATAGGTAGGTATTATTTATACCCTAGCTAAGCTACGTATAGTTTATAGAGTATAGTTATCTACTTAGATAACTACGAACTATAACTTATAAGAGAATAACTTATAAGTAAATAAAAACTTATTAGGGTAATTTACCTAATAATATACCCCTTTTCTATTACTATAGGTTAAAAGATAATTAAACTAAACCTACTAATAAGAATTAACTAATTAAGTATTAAGGTAAATCTACTATATTTAATAGCTTAATAAACTCCTTATACTTAACCTTATCTAAAGCCTTTATTAATCTATTAGTTACTATAAACTCTATAAGTATATATTATAGGTCTACTTATCTAGATTTAATAGATTTATATATATAGAAGTATTAGTATATAAAATACTTTATCTTTTAGTATAATTCTAAATTCTTAGATATTAAGAGAGTACTCTAGTAATTACTATATAAACGAATTTACTTAATATTCTAAGTATTTTAGCTTATTTACTTAAATAGCTCTTAAATCTATAAGAGCTCTATAATAGCCTTTATAATATTATAAAACTCTACCTTAGTTATACTTTAAGATATATAAGATTAGTACTTTAATTAATAAGAGATAATACCTTTTATAAAGAAGAATATATATTCTAAAGTTAATTAACTAGTTACTTTATAATTAGTATAACTAGTATTAGTAAATCCTTTAAGTATTATATTCTTACCTTTAAATTAACCTTCTTTAGATACTATAGCTAATATAATTATACTTTTAAAATATCTAAGATAATACTTTACTTATATTATATATACTTTTAAAAGGTTATTAAGAAATTAAAATAATATAATATAAGGTAAATACTAGGTCTAAATAAGTAATATAACTAGAATAAATAAGAGACCCTACTATTAATTAGTATATTATAATATTCTCTAGGGTTACTTAGACCCTCTTAAGCTATAGAACTATTTAGTTCTATTATAAAGGATTTATAAAAGTATTAATAGGTTTATAATTCTTTATATTAAACTTCTTTAATATATACTTAATATAAGTATCTTAATATAAATATAACTTATAAGTAGGGTAATCTTAGACTATTTAAATACTTAAATAATAGTAAGTAAGTTCTAAATCTTCTATTTTAAAGTACTTTTATAAGTTAATTTTTACTTAATCTAATTACTTACTTACCTTTCTTATAATTAGTAGATTATTAATATAAATATAAATAATAATACCTTTTTTATTATTAATATAAATATAAGTATTAGTAGTTATTACTTTAAATCTAAGTTACTTTAGTATATCTCTAAGCTTTTATTACTAGAGTTTTAATAATTATTTAAGACTATATAAGACCTTATCTAATTTAACTATAAAGTCTTTTAAAGAGATATTCTTACTATTTTTATTCTATTTAAGTAGAACCTAGCTATAAATATCTTTATTAATATCTCTATTTAAGAATATATTAATAATATTAATTTCTTTAAGTTTAAGATTAAGAATAGCTACTAGTACTATAATTACTTTCTATAAAGTTAACTTAACTACCTTTATAAAGGTCTAAAGATAGTTAATTCTATAAACCTATTAAAAACCCTTAATAACTTAGTATATCTTATACTTTAAGATCTTTCTATTATAGTCTTACTTTATTTAAAAGATATATTTTGTAAGTAAATAATATAAAGTACTTAGTATTATATTTTAATATTAAATAGTCTAAGTCTTCTTATATTTTTAATTAGTTATTTTTAGCCTTTTTAGCTATATACTAGTACTAAGTATTCTTACTAATATAAGCCTCTTTACGTATTTAAGGATTATTAGATATTAAATTTATATCTTTAATTACTTTAATAAATAAATTTATAAGTTTAGTATTATTTAACTTACTACCTTCCTTTACTAATTATATAATAGTAGTACCTAAGGTATTTAAATCCTTATACTATAATTAGTAGGTTTAAGATCTACTACTTAGAATAACTCTTATTTTTTAAGTCTTTTAAACGTTCTTTTAACTTTAATAGTAGAATTAGTATAAGAATAAACTAATTACTTAATTAATAGTTATTTAATTAAATTATAATTAAATAGATTAACTTAGATTAGGATCTTCGGGTAATTAAATAGATTAAGTAGCGTTAATTTAATTATATTATTTATAATAATAGTATATATACTAAAGTACTACTAATATACTTAGAGAACCTTATAAAAGGTAAATAAATAGCCTTATAAATAAGGAACGTTCCTAAGGTATAGGAATATTCCTATAGTAAAACAGTTTATTATTATACTTTTCTTATCTAAGAACGTTCCTATAGCTTTAAAATATTAGTTAAATATTATATAATATATTATTTAGTATAGAGCTAGGCCGAGACTTATTTCTACTCTATAGGAACGTTCCTAATAAAGATAACTAAGATATATAGAGTATAAAGGTTCTCGTTTAGCCTCTATATAGTACGCTAAGTACCCTCCGAGACCTCGGTCTAATAGTCTAAGGCTTAGCCCGTATTAATTAATTTAATTAGATTATATAATTAATTAAGTAATTAATTAAGATTAAAAGCTCTAGTTAATTAGAATAACTAAAATTAAGAGACTATTAGTTAATTTATTCTAATTATTTCTTACGCTAAGTAGAATTAGTAAAGTATAAGGAATATTATCCTTATTATTAGATATAGTACTTTTATTCTACTTAATTAAATTATTCTTATTAAAAGTTTTATTTAACTCCTTTATCCTTTACTTAAAGTTATATTCCTTATTATATACTATAGATAGAAATACTACTTAATATAGATTAGTTAAAGGATCTAAGATTATTAGCTTTTAAGCCTTATTATAAGAGCTAAAAAAGATATCTATCTTATTATATATTTCTCTATCTAGTTCTAAAATAAATCCTTCTTTATTAAATCTAATATTAGAAAACTAAACTATTTATTTATATATACTAAAGAATAAAACCTAGATTCGCTAGATTTAATCTCTCTTATATCTAATAAGAACTCCTTAGTAAATATACGATTTAATCTTCTTACTTACTATATAATCTTATAATAGAATATATATAAAAGTCTTATATCTAAGAACTTAAAAGTATATAACTATAAGCCTATTATCTCTATTAGAATAAAAAGTATTAAAATATATTTTATATAGAGTTACTTCTAAAAGAATAAAGTTAGCTAACTTATTTATTACTTCTATAATAGTCTTAAGGATTTTACCTTATAAGTTTAAATTATTATCTTAATTAAGAATTATACTTTATAGTCTCTTAATAACTATATAATTAGATCTCTTAGTAAGACTATCTTATTCTAGTAAATATAATATTATAATCTCTTTAATAATCTTAAACTCTTTAGTATAAGTCTTAATATTATTTACTAAGTACTTTATTTAATATTCCGCGTACATTTTTACTAGGTACTATAGGCTCTAATATATTCGTAGGGGTAGGCTCTATATAGTAAAAAAACAGGCTCTAACACTTAAGCTTTTAACCTACTTCTTCCTTAGACCTACTATCTAATTCTTATAGTTACTATTACTTAAACTCGGTATCTACTTTATAGTTACTATTACTTAAACTTATACTTAATATCTATTTTATAGTTACTATTACTTAAACTTAGTATTTACTTTATAGTTACTATTACTTAAACTTATACTTAGTATCTACTTTATAGTTACTATTACTTAAACTTAGTATCTACTTT
>LT855409.1:4124162-4172096 GCA_900184765.1 Hymenoscyphus fraxineus
CGTATATATATATATAATGTAACCTTATAACTATAGTATATAAACAAATAAGCTCTTAAACCTTAACCCTTTATAGTTATTCTTTAATAATTAATAAATATAAATTTAAACACTTCTATTATATATTTATAACTATAGCGTCTCCTATATATATAATTTAGGCTAACCGAGGAGCTACGACTCCTCCTTTCGGGAGCTATCTTAGAATTTCTAGTAGTAGGAATAATAATTTATATAAATACTATAGATTTAATATACTAAATAGTTATTAAATAGAAGGTTATACTTATTATAAAGTATATTTATAACTTTAGTAGTTTAAGTAGTATTAATTATACTAAGTTATATAGATTTTAATATAATAACTTAAGGTATTATATAATTAGCTAATATAATCTATTAAAAACTATAATNCTCGGAAAACCCCTTTAGTTAAGTATCTTAGTACCTATTAAATATCTCTTAAAGTAGAAATTATTATAGTTAAGGCTATACTTATATATAATCGAATTATAAGAAATAGATAGTTAGTTATATAAAATAGTAATACTAGTAGAATAGACCCTTCCTTAATATTATATAAATACTTAGTTTAATAATCCTAAATTTTAGTTAAATAGTTAGTAAATAATAATTCTTAACCTAATAAACGTAATTACTAATTCTAACTATTATCTAAACACTTAGTAGTTTATTAAGTTATACTAAATATATTAAACTATAAAGGTAAGAGAATTCTAAGCTAGAATAAAGATTAGTTAAATAATACTACTAATAGTTTAAGTAATAGGATTTATTATAATATATTATATAGATTTCTCTTCTAGGCTTTTAGAACTAAGAATTAAAAAACCTTATATAACTATTACTATATACTAGGTCTAGTATAAAAGCCCTTTTTATTATACTTAGTTTTTACTAGAAATTATAAAGCTAATAGAAATTATAAAGCCGAATTATCTTATATAAACTATTAAGTCTTTAGAAAGTAAGATTATAATATAGTAGCTATTTTTAATACCTATTATCTTATAGCCTAACTTAAATAAGAAAGGTAGGTTTAGTGTTAAAGAAAAGTTATTTTAGGATTTTAGGTATTAACTTATAGGTTCAGCGTTAGAAATAGATTATTTTAAAAATTTATATTAATATTTATATTAAATTAATTTTATAAAGTAAATATAATATAACTTCTTTATATAATATAAGATCTCCTCGCGGTTTTTAAGTTATAAGCTCGCTTATCTTACTTAGGAATTATAATATATTCTTAAGCTTTAAGCTATATTAACTTTACTAGCTTCTAGGCCTAGCCTATTTAAACTCTAGGTTCTCCTAGAACTTCTAGCTCGAAAAGTACTTAACTAGGAAACTACTTCCTACTCCTACTAAATACTACTAGATTTAGTTCTTACTACCCTAGTATACTTATATTCTTATAATTAGAATTAATCTATAACTAAGTCTTATATATTAAGCCTTACGCGTCTATAAGCGAATCCTTTAGTAGTTATACCCTTCCCTCTTATAATCGCCTATTATATTAATTATACTAAGATTTATATATAAATAATATTTTTAATAATCTAGTCTAGGAATTCTATAATAGTAGTATTACTAGCTAGTAACGCTAATAATATAACCTATAATATAGTATTTAAAAAGATTCTTTAACTACTCTCTTCTTCTTCTCTTCTTTCTATTAATAACTTCTTTAAGAACTTCTTTAATAACTCTACTACCTTATTACCTTAAACTAATATAATCTTTTATATAGTTTATAATATCTTTTATTAAGTTATTTACTAATTATCTTTTCTATAACTAGTCTAGATTAAATATTACCTAATACTCTTAAATATAACTATAGTAAATAGTTACTAGATAGTATCTAGCTAAACACTAGATTAAAGAATATAATATACTTATAAGTAATCCTACTCCTTAAAGATACTTTATAATAATTACTAATATCTCTACTATAGTTATTATTCCTAGTACTACGCGTTTATAACTATCCTAATACCTCGAATATACCCTATATTACCCTATATAGCCGACTATTACTAAATAAACATATAAAAATAAATAAATAATCTTATTAATATATACTTCGATTTACTATTCTATTAAAGGTAAGTTCTTTCCTTTTACTCTAAACCTCTCTTATATCTAATAAGAACTTTAGCTAACTATTCTTAAGGTTTAATCTAGTATCTTTAATCTAGTATTTTTAATCTAGTATTTTTAATCTAGTATCTTTAATCTAATATCTTTAATCTAGTATTTTTAATCTAGTATTTTTAATCTAGTATCTTTAATCTAGTATTTTTAATCTTATACTTATCTTTTCTTTTTACTCTAAAAATCTCTTATATTCTATAAGAACTTTAGCTAATTATATCTAGGGTTTAATCTAACGCTATACTTCTATTTAGGCTTATTATTCTAGTATTTAACCCTAATACTCCTTAATTAAGTTTAAGTTTATATAATAGCTTTCTACTTTATTATTTAATCTTTACTAACTATATTATTAATAGAATTTACTTATTACTATTACTATATATATAGTATATAGTAGTAGTTATCTTTAATCTAGTATTATAAGATATATATCTATTATTTCTCTACTCTATTATTTCTCTACTACCTATACTCTAGTATAGGTATAAGTAGAGATTTATTATCTATAGTAACTTTATTATTAGTACTTACTATTAACCTTTTAAGACTTATTAAGGATATTAATCTATATTATATTATAGCTATCTATAGGTCTATACTTCTATAACCTCTAGAAAACTAGTTAAGTAATTAGTTAGTTAATAGATAAAGGTAAATAACCTATTAATCTAGCCTATAGCTTTTACTATAACTAACGTTTATCTAGATTAAGTTCTTATAGTTACTAAATACCTACTTATATAGGTTATAGTTTAAAGTATTCTAAGTCTTCTTTTTATTTACTTTCTAAATCTCTAGCCTATTATTTAATATAATATCTAGCTTTAAGATCTATCTTAATTATAAATATTAATTAGAAGTAGTTATCTAGGGTTTTAGTTTTTAATCTCTTCCCTTTTAGAGTAGATAACCTTCCTACTTTACTAAAGCGAATTAAAGAAGGATTATTATTATATTAATATTACTATACTTTATTTTTTATTTTTTAATCTCCTTTAATATTTTTTTTTTAGTAATTATCTACTAATTATAATAGTTAAATATAGTACTCTTTAATCTAAATAGTTAGATCTTATAGTCTTTAATCTAATATTCTTTAATCTAGTACTCTTTAATCTAGCGCTCTTTAATCTATCTAGTAACTTCTACTTATAGTTAATAGGTAGGAAAGGTATGTTTTTTAAGTAATTTACCTATCTTTTTAGTAACTTATTAAATTTTACTAATTTACTTTTTAGTAGAATCTACTTAAAGGAATAATAGTTAACCTATATTAGACTATCCTAGTATATATATAACTCTATAACTCCTTATTATTATTATTATTATTATTATTATTATTATTATTATTATTATTATTATTATTATTATTATTATTATTATTATTATNTACTATAATAATTTATCCTACCCTTACCCTATATTTTTCTACCCTATAAGAAATACCTAGGTAAGTTCTAGCTTTTTACTTTATTCTTTATTTAATATAACTAATAATCTCTAGCTAACTTACCTTAATCTTACTAACTTATCTTAATCCTCCTAACTTATCTTAATCTTACTAACCTACCTTAATCTAGCTATTACTATTATAATTCTTCTTAACCCTTAGTTCTAAACTACTATTATAATAGCTATTATAATATAATATAATAGTAGTAATTAAGTTATTATTATACTCTCTAATACTTAATCTTATTAATTAATTCGTTAATTAGCCTTTACTAAAGCTAAGTTACTTAATCTCTTTAAAACCTTAACTAACTCTATATAATAATAATAGCTTTATATTCTCTATATCCTTAATCTTAGTAATAAATTTTATCTAATACTAAGTTACTTAATCTCTTAAAGATATTAGCTAATATACTATACTAGAGATCCTTCTATATCCTTCTATATTATTAATCTTAGTTATTATTCTAGAGCTAAGTTATATAAACTCTAGAAGAACTTACTAATACCTTAAACTAAGACTTGTTTACTATCTATATTATTATAAGAATAATATATAGTAGTAGTCTCCTTTAATCTTAATTACACGATATACTTCTATTATCTCTCTACTATTTATAGGTATACTCTACTATTTATAAATATAAATTAAGACTTATTATTTATATATACTTTATTATAGGCGCCTACTATTAACCTTCTAAGTATTATTAAAGATATAGATCTATATTAAACCTATTATATTACTTTAAGTAGTCTATACTTTTATAACCTTTAAAAAACTAGTTAGGTAGCTTTTTATATAGAAGGTTAAAGTAAGTATTATTATACTTATATATCTTTAAGCTATTATTACTAATAGTTATAGCTTATTAGATCTTCTCTTAAAATAAACTATAAAGCCTCTTTAAATCCTTCTAAATCCTNCTATTAAATCTATTAAATCTATTAAATCTATTAAGGGGTCTATACTTCTATAACCTTTAGAAAACTAGTTAGGTAGCTAATAATATATAAAGAAGATATAGGTTATTAGTAGTATAATAATTTTACTCCTTAGATCTTATAGCTAATATATCTTTAGAATTATAATACTAAGAATTACTAGATTAAGGTTTAATTAGTATTATATCTCTTTTTTTTTATATTACTTTTCTCTTTCTTTTATTTATAACCTTATTAAATCTTATTTCTTAATCTATCTTAATTATAGATATAGGTTAGAATTAGGTATCTAGGGTTTTAGTTCTTAATCTTTTACTTTTTAGAGAGAGTATCTTCTTTATTTTACTAGAGTATACTAGAATATATAATTAATATTATTTATTCTTTTATTTATAGTATTTTAGTTTTTATACTATTCTCTCTTTTAAATAGATTAAGATAATTCTATAGTACTAGATCCTTTAAGTCTTTTTAGATTATAGTAGAGTCTAAACCTCTAAGACTAACTAAAAAACTAGATTAGCTACTATAGTTAAAAATAAATAAAGTAAGTAATTTCGCTATATAGACTTTATAGCTAATATATTTATAGAATTAAGCTTAAGTAGTATTAGAATATTAGTAGATTAAGGTTTAATTCTTATATTATCCTATTTCTNTTTAATATACTATAGTTTTTAAAGATAATTTAACTATATTTTAATTTAGGTTCTTAAATTTAAGTTATATTAAATTAAACCCTCTAAACTAAACTTTATAGACTCCTCCTAGACTAGACCTTGTTAACTCCTTATAGACTCCTCCTAGACTAGACCTTCTAGACTCCTTCTAGACTAGAACTATTTTCTTATATATATTTTTCTTTCTATTATTCTTATTATATTATATTTTATTCTATCTTTCTATTTTTTCCTTATATTCTACCTTATTTATATATCTTATTATATAGCTAAGAGGCTATTATAAACTTACTATATTATATAGGAGATTAAGGGTTATATTATATTTTATTTTATTTTTTCCTTATATTCTATCTTATTTATATATCTTATTATATAGCTAAGAGGCTATTTTAAACTTACTATATAAGAGATTAAGGGTTATATTATTCTATAGTTAATCGAACCCTACTATACTACTAGCTTATTTACTAAAGGTATTAGGCTACGTCTTTAGTAGGTTTCTTATAAACAGAGCCTTTTAGGTAACGTTTATACTATAGTAGGATTATTAGTCGATAGCTAAACTTTTCTTACTATTTAAACTCTATTTACTTATTCTATTACTTTATTAAATAATCCTCTAGTTAGATAGTAGTATAACTAGCTAGTTATATCTCCTTATAAGGGAGGTACGCTATAGCTACTAGACTCTAAGTTAAGGCTTTAAATATTAGTATAGCTTAATAACTTAAGGTGTTAGTATAATTCTAATAATAAGAATAAATAATACTTTAAGTATATTATAGTATAGTATACTATAGTATTAGAAAAAGTATATTATAGTATAAGTATACTATAGTAGTATATAAATATACTATATTATTCTAAGGAATATTAAAACTTTACTATTTTAGTTCTTTGATTCTAAAGGCTTAATAATAATTCTTTAGGTAGTAAATAGTATATTATATACCTAAACTATACTATATTAATATCTAATTTAAAGAGCTAATAAAGAGTTAAAGTTTTCTTAATAATAAAAATAAATAGTATTTAACTACTATTATCTCTAAGAGAAATAAGGGGGTATACTAGCTATTATAAAGATATTATATATACTACTCTTTATTAAATAAATAATAGCCTTCTAAGTAGGGAACTATATAAGCTAGGATATAATATAAGCTAGGATATATCTATTAACTTTAAAGAATTAATAGACTTTTAACTAAAGTAAATAGTATATTATATACTAGATAACCTAGATAATTATCTTAAAGGTTTTAAGAGGTTAATATATATATATATATAACTTTTTATACTATACTATACTAGTAATATAGTAGATAGATATACTAGGTCCTTATAAGTATATGTATATTAGCGATATAATAGCTAGGGGGATCTGTTTTAGGTACTAATATTAAGGTTATTAAATTAGGCCGCCTATTACTATTTATAGTTTTTACTTTTCTAATACCTAAGGCTATAGTTTAAATATATTAATAGAATAGTTATAAAATTCTAGCTATATCTATAATTTAAGCTAATCTAGTTAGAGTCTACTCTTATATTAAGTAAGCTAGTAGTACTTAGGTCTACTATACTATTCTCTATAGTAGTCTAGTAGGCCCGCTAGTACTACCTAAAAAAAAAGTTACATAACCTAGTTTTAGTAGGTATTATATATAGATACGAGTAGTTATAGGCACTTATAAGCTTTTATAGATCTTAACTATCCTATAAAAGAATATTATAAAGCGTAGTAAATAAATAGATAGACTAGTAAATAGATTAATTAACTTATATTTATATATATTTTTTCTCCTTCCAAATATTATATAATTAAATAATTAACTATAGTATATAGTTATTATAATCTAGCTACTATTAGTCCGGCTATTAGGGTAGAAGTTAGGGTAGAAGTTATAGTAGGTATTATATTAGGTTATAGTAGAAGTTATATTAGATATTAGGGTAGAAGTTAGAGTAGATATTATATTAGGTGTTAGGGTAGAAGTTAAAGTAGGAGTTATATTAGATATTAGGGTAGAAGTTAGAGTAAGGGGTATTATATTAGGTATTAGGGTAGAAGTTAGAGTAGGGGGTATTATATTAAGTATTAGGGTAGAAGTTAGAGTAGGTATTATTATATTAGGTATTAGGGTAGGTATTAGGGTAAATATTAGGGTAGAAGTTAGAGTAGGTATTAGGGTAAATATTAGAGTAGAAGTTAGAGTAGGTATTAAAATAGAAGTCGGGGTAGAAGTTAAAGTAGGTATTATATTAGGTATTAGGGTAGAAGTTAGAGTAGGTATTAAAATAGAAGTTAGGGTAGGTATTAAAATAGAAGTTAGGGTAGAAGTTAGAGTAGATATTATATTAGGTATTAGTATAGAAGGAGAGTAGAACTTAAAATAAAATATATATTAAAATTTTCTTTTAATTAAGTTATATTTATAAAATAACTATAATCTTATATTTAAATACTATACTATATTTAAAGAAAATATAATAAATACCTCTCTATTTTTCCTTACTTACTATATAAATTATTTAGATTAGGTTATTTTAAGTTTTTTATTATAACCTTTAAATTCTAAATATATATTAGCTAAACCCTTTATTATTATAAAAAGTTTTTAACTTATATAATATAAGCTTTAACTTAATTCTATTCTTAGGCTACCTTTCCTATATACCTTCTTATAACCCCTTATCTATAAAGTATTTTACCTTTTAAGTAAATAATAAGATTA
The DNA here is from genome assembly GCA_900184765.1 of Hymenoscyphus fraxineus. Classification (NCBI taxonomy): domain Eukaryota; kingdom Fungi; phylum Ascomycota; class Leotiomycetes; order Helotiales; family Helotiaceae; genus Hymenoscyphus; species Hymenoscyphus fraxineus. Next base: position 4,132,171 of record LT855409.1, read on the forward strand.
CTTAAAATTATATAAATAATTAGAGTAGATACTATTATAGTCTAGCTTAGATCCTAGCCTTATAGAAACATAGAGAGTATAAGGGCTATTATTCTTTAAGTAATAGTAGTACTTATTCTTATTAATTAATCCTCTTTCTATAACTATAGTAGCCTTAAAATTAACTTTTCTAGTTATTCTACTATAATTAATTTAAGTATATTCCTTACCTAGACGTTATTATATATTTCTTTTCTTTAGGTATTATATAAGTATAATAGACTTATAACTTAGGGAGTTTTCTATATAGCTAGCTACTAAAGGCTCTAGGTATAGGTCTATTAGAAATTATAGAATTAGTTCTTATAAAGTAAATATAATACTTCTAGGTAACTTATAAGTAAATATATTATATCTCTTCTTTTTCCCTTTATTATTAGTAGCCTAGGTTTTCCTTATTAGGATATTTATTAAAAGCGTGTTTTTATAAAGTACTTTTATTATATGTGCTTTCTTAATTAGTTGTAGCTAGGGCTTTAATATACTAGTACTAGTTAATTTCTTAGTAGAATTATAATTATACTTAGGTAAGTTATAATTACTCTTATTATTAATAGGTACTATAGCTTACTTTTACTTAACTCTAGGGTTAAAGTATTAGTATATCTTAGATTATTAATATTAATATAATAAAATAGTAAAACTTTTACTTATAGAGAAAAAAATATTATTATTATTAAAATCGGATTTTTTATCCTTTATAGTAGAATCTACTACTATTAGTAACTCTAGATTATTATTATTATAAGTTTTATCCTTTCCCTTTAGTCTAGTAAAAGACTTTAATAAAACTTTTACTATAAATAACTCTAAATTATTAAAGTCTACTATAAATAACTCTAAATTATTATTACTATAAGATAGATTCTCCCTTACTAACTTAGTAAAGGATTTTAATAAAAGTCTTTTATAAACTTTTTAATTAACTATTTATAGGCTAATTAAAAGTAGAAGTTAAATATTTAAATTAAATTATAATAGGCTTCTAAACCTAGGTTATTCTAGTATTAGAGAAAGAGATAGTAGAATATATAAATAAAAGATATTTTCTACTTAAAGTTAATTTTTTAAAAGAGCCTTAAATTTAAAATAAAGATTACTTATAGAAATAAGAATTAGACTTAATAATACTACTACTAAACTAGGTAGTATAACTACTAGAGAGCTCTACTTTTCCTAATAGTTAGCTATACTTAAGGTAAGATTATTTTAATTAGTTATTATAAGGTTATTAGTAAAAAGAGAAGATAAGGAAATAAAAGTAACTTTTAGTAAGGAAATTATAGAAATCTTTAATATATAAGTTATAGGGATTTAATATTCTATATAAAATTAATAATATAGTATATAAGAATAAAAATAAAAGAAACTAACGCTTTCTTAATTAGGCTAAAAAGATATACTTTATAAGGAAAAGTTATAGAAGTAAGAGTTTAATACTAGTAAAATATTTATAGAAGATACTTAATCTATAGCTTACTTCTACTAAAAGTTATTAGTATATAATCTATTACTAAAAATAAAAATAGAATATAAAAAGGAATATATTTAACTATTTATATAAAGGGAATTATTATATTACTCTAAGTATCCTTCTTATTAATAGCCTAAAGAAAGAAGAACCTACCTAACTATAGTTATAGGTTTATATAGTATAGATAGGGTAAAAAGATTTTATTAATCTTATTCTTTTAACCTAGGTCTTAATAATTATAACTTATTATTTTAGGTACTTATATAATTATTCTAGTTCTTTTAAAGCTTTCTACTCCACTCTTAATAGCTTTTAAGTACTAGATATAATAAATAAGTAATATAGTAGTATTTCTTTTATAACTATAGAATTAGATATAAGGGTTTATATTAATATTTAAAGAGTATAAGATATAAGAAGTATATAGTATAAAGAGGAAGTATAAAGTATAAGATAAAAGTATAAAAAAGAAGAAAAAGAAGTAAGAGATAATTAAAGAAAATTAAAGTAAAAAAAGATAGAATTAGTTATTTAGTATAACTATCTACTATTAGTAGGGGTATATAGGTATAAAGATATATACTAATTATAAAAGTAAAGTTTATATCTAATTATATAAGAAAGACTACCTAGTAGTTAAACTTATAAGCTACCTTTTACTATAGAGGAGAAAGTAAATTTAATATATATTTTAAAACTATATATAGTTATTTTTAAAGAGAGAAGAGAGAAGAAGATATAATAATTAGAATAAATATTACTAGAAGACTTTTCTCTAAATATAAAGGTAGAATATAAGGAGCTATATATACGATCTTAATACCTTAATAGTACCTAGAGCTATATATATAATCTTAATACTTTAGTAGTACCTAGTAAAAAAGGTATATAGAATTTTATAACTTAAATATAAATATTTATAAAAGTATTAATATAATATTAATTAAACTTAAATTAATTATTAAAGCTTCTTACCTCTTATATAAAGTATTAATTATAGATTTTTATTTTATTAGTAGTAATTATACTTACTATATAATAGTCTTAGTAGTAGATAGTAGAGGATAAGAGAAGAACCCTTCTATAAAAAATTCCTTTTCTACTTTAACTCTTCTATTACTTATTAATAACTTTCTTCCTCTTAAATTCTTTTATAATCCTAGTAATCCTTTACTCTAATTTATTTACTCTAAGTTCTTTAATTATCTCTTTTATATAATAGTAGTATTTATAATTCTCTTATAATAACTTTACTTTAAAAACCTATATTATCTTACTTTTTAGTACTAGTCTTACTTAGTAAGAATTATTTTATAAATACTATTTATTATTATAAGTATTCTACCCTTAGCTTACTTAGAATTCTAGAGTCTTACTAATTAGATAAAATTATAGTTTATACTTTATTTAACCCTATTTTATAAAATACTTAAATAATTTTTTAATAGATTTTTACTTAGAATACCTACTAGAGATACTATTACTTATAGAAGACTCTCGCCTAATATAAGACTAAGAGATACTATCTACTATAAGTATATATAAGGCCTCTATATTAAGCGATTCTAGTATACTTATACTACTACTTAGTTTTACTAACTACTATTTTACTTAGTAGGTATTAACTTATATAAGAAAAGCTCTTTATACTAATATAACTATATAGAATAATTCTTAAGAATTATTCTATTTATATAATATAATTTACTTAATAATAAAAAAACTTTATAATATTACTTTTATATATAAAGGTATTAAGTAATAACTATAGGGAGGAGAAGAAAGTATTATAATATTTATAATATAAAAGAGTAAGAAAGAAAGTAAGTAGTTAGTAGAGAAATTAGATAAAGTACTAGGGGTATGTTTTAAGCGAGGTATTTAGAAGCTAATATAGGAGGATAATATTATTAACTATTAAAGCTTATATAAAATTTAAACCTAGGATTTTATAAGAACTAATTATATAGTTTTAGAAAATTACTTATAAGCTAGATAGGTTAAGTTAAAGTACGCTTATATAAATAAAGAATATCTATAAAAGTTACTTTATTATAAAAATAATAATCCTTTAAAGAGTATTTATTCTTTAAATAACTAATATATTAGTTTTTCTTTTAAGCCTTAGAGTATAGGTAATAGGGTAGTAGGTAGTAAGGGATTAAAGGTATAGGATTAAATATATAGAATTAATAGTAGGGAATTAATAATAGGAGATTAATAGTAAGGGATTAATAGTAGGGTATTAATAGTAAGGGATTAATAGTAGGAAATTAATAGTATAGAATAGTAAATTATAGTAGACCTATTAATATATTAATATATCTCTAAAAAAAAATACTAAGAGTTTATAAAGAATATAGTTATTTTAATAATATAGTTGTTTATAAAAGCTATATTACTAAGAGAGAGTAAGATAAGTTAAGGTAGGTTAAGGTACTTACTAGTTTTACTTAGCCCTAGTCTTTATTTCTTTCCTCTTTTTCTATTTATTTAATATTTAAATATTACTTAAGTTTTAAGAATAAGTTAATTTTTAATAATACTACTACTTTTAGTTTAATAAGTTAGATTAGTTTAATATAAAAGCTATTAGATCTACTAAATCTAAATAACTTATTCTAAGTAAGCGAAATAAGTAAAGTAAGTAAAAGAAAAGTAATATAACTATACTTAATTTTTATATATACTCTAGTATTTCTTATACTATAAAAAGTCTATATTCTACTTCTATTTACTAAAATTAATAGATTTCTTTATATATATACTCTTATATCTCTAATCTTTTAGTACTTATAAAATCTTTATTTTATACCTTTCTACTAAAATTTATATTTTATTCCTTTTTACTCCTTTTTACTTCTTTTTATTAAAATTTATATTTTACTTTTTTCTATTATTTTTTATTAAAATTTATATTTTACTCCTTTTTACTCCTTTTTACTCCTTTTTACTCCTTTTTATTAAAATTTATATTCTACTTTTTTCTACTTTCTTTTACTAAAATTTATATTTAACTACTTTATATTAAAATTCTTATTTTACTTTTAGCTATATAACTTAGGATAAGGAGTAATTATATATAAAAGATAACTATAATATCTCTTACTAATAATTCTAATATAAGGTAGCTTAAATAAAATAGATATAAGTAATTAGTTAATTATATATAGAAAAAATCTAAATTTTTATATTCCTATACTTTATTTATTATTAATTTTCCTTTTATTATTAAAATTAAGCTAATATTTATAGAATTATATATATAGAAAGGATAGTAGGGGTTAAATAAAACTACCTTAAATCTAGTTAAACTAGTAGAACTAGTAGAACTAGTAAAACTAGTAGAACTAGTAAAATAAGTAAAACTAGTTATTTTCTTAAATCTTTATAACCTCTTAAATAGGCTTTCTATTAATAATAATCTTAACTTCTAGGCCGAGCTATTTAAACTAGTTAAAATAGTTAAACTAGTTAAACTAGTTAAACCATTTAAGCTAGTTAAGCTAGTTAAGCTAGTTAAGCTAGTTAAGCTAGTTAAGCTAGTTAAGCTAGTTAAGCTAGCTAAGCTAGTAAAGCTAGTAAAGTAAGATTAATTAAAGGTAATATTAAGAAAGATAGAAACTCTATTATTATTTAAGGTACTAATAAGCTTACTTTAAATATAAGTAAATTCGATAATAAGACTACTATAACTATAGGTAGTAAAATAATAAAGACTCGTACTATTTTAGCTTCTCTTAAATAGTCTACTATAACTAAATTAGACTTCTAATAAGGGTTAAAAGGTAACTTTCTTAAAGGTATATTATTTTAGCTTCTCTTAAATAGTCTACTATAACTAAGTTAGACTTTAAATAAGGTAACTTTCTTAAAGGTATATTATTTTAGCTTCTTCTAAATAGTCTATTATAACTAAGTTAGACTTTAAATAAGGTAACTTTCTTAAGAGTATATCTAGTAGTTATATTTATTAAGAAGTATTAGGGTTTTATAGAAGAGTTAGGAAACTTAATAATACTTTTAACTTATACTAATAGAGTAATTTTCTTACTAATTACCTTCTTAGACTAATAATAGAATAATAGTAGGTAAAAATAGTATAAAAAGTAGATATAAAGTAAACTCTATTACTAAAACCGTCTTTTCTCTAAACTAATATTTATTACCTTAGTAAAACAAGTCTGCTTATATACCTAGCCTATCCCTACTAAGCTAGTTCTCTAATCTTATAGATATAGTAAGAATACTAGTAGAGAATATTAGATTATCCCTACTAAGCTAGTTCTCTAATCTTATAGATATAGTAAGAATACTAGCCGAGAAGTTAGACTATCTTTATTAAGCTAGTTCTTTAATCTTATAGATATAGTAAGAATACTAGCTAAGAAGTTAAACTATCTTTACTAAGCTAGTTCTCTAATCTTATAGATATAGTAAGAATACTAGCTAAGAAGTTAGACTATTCTTACTAAGCTAGTTCTCTAATCTTATAGATATAGTAAGAATACTAGCTAAGAAGTTAAACTATCCTTACTAAGCTAGTTCTTTAATCTTATAGATATAGTAAGAATACTAGCTAAGAAGTTAGACTATTTTACTAAGCTAGTTTTTTAATTTTATAGATATAATAAGAATACTAGCTAAGAATATTAGGATTATAAATTACTTTAACTCTAATATATAAGATACTTTTCCTCTAGATAGGCCCTTTAACTTTAATCTTAAGTTATTCTACTAAGCTAATAGAGGAGGTAGTAGCTCTAAGCTTACTAATAAATTATCTTACTTTCTTTTAGTTCTATTAATTAAATATTATTTAATAGATTTAAAAAACCTTATTTTCCTTTTATTTTAAACTCCCTAGCTTAATTATTCTAGCTAGTAGGCCTTTATTATCTTACTAGTAGCTTAACTACTTCTAAGTTTAGATTTTATTAATTTTTAATAATTTACCCTAACCCTTACCCTAGATCCTATAAGTACTTATAAAGTAGGACCTCTAGCTTCTATATTTATTAAGCTACTTTAAAACCTCTTTTAATTATTAATTAGATCTTTAAACCTAAAAAGATAATATCTAAAAGTTATAAATATTACTAGATTCTTATACCTAGATATCTAAGGACTTCTAGAATATACCTTTATAAATATTCCTCTATAAATACTCCTTGTCTTTATTACTACTTATTACTCTTTATTCTTTAAGCTTTTAGTACGATTTAAATAAAGAATAGAGCTACTTAAAGTAGAAGTTAGTCTTTATTAATATATTTATTAAAGGATATATAAAGTAGAATAAAGTCTTTATATATATATTTATTAAATAGTATATAAGAAGTATAGTATATTTTCTTTGTCTTAAGTAAAGATTTAATATTCTAGAATAGTTTATAGGTCTTAAAAGCTCGACTATTAAGTTAGTCTTTAAACCTAGTAAGGTTATAATAATAGGTAAGTTAAAAAAGTAAAAGATAATTAAATTTACTAAAATAACCTCTTACTTACTTATATAATATTACTTATATAATCTTACCTTTACTACTTCTACCTACTTTCTCTCTAGCGCTTCCTTTAGTAATAATACTAGTATTCTAGCTAGCCCTAAGTTCTTTATTATACTTATTAATTTATAAATAATCCTCTTTCTCTTAGTATTAAATAACCTTAGAGTTAGATATATTATAATCCTCCCTATCCTTTATAAGATAGTTATTATATATATCTATATAATAAACCTTTATATTAGTTAATAACTAGTATTAATAAATAGAAAATAGTTTACCTTTTAACTAATTACCTTCCTTTAAGATAGTATAGTAATAATATAGCTTATTACTTATATTATAACCTATAAGAGATAGTAAAAAAGCCTAGACTAATATTAGTTTAAATACTAAATATTTATTTTTATCTTAAAGAACCTACTAGTATTTTATTATCTCCTTAAAATATTTTAACCCTCTAAGCTAACCTCTATACTCTAATATATATATTATTAATATAAAGTTAGTTTATTTTCGATTCTTATCTATATATACTTTAGTATATTAAATATTAATAGTACCTCTACCTATTCCTAAAATACTCTTATATATTCTATATTACCTAGGAATAAATCTTATCTTATTAGATTTAAGGATTATTAGAGTATTCTTATAACTTTATATTAAATTAATTATTTTAATAATCTACTATTATTAATTAGCTAATTATATACTTCTAGTATAGAAAACTATATCTCTACTTTACTTTTACTTATTTTTTTATTTACTCCTTTTATTTTACTTATTCTACTATAAGTAGAATTATACTTTACTCTATCTCTTTATAAATCTATTTTAAACTTAAATTTCGCCTTTTTAATATTTACTAGTACTATATAAAATATTAAGTATTAAGTAAATAACTTAATACTTTTTTAAAATATAAAGGATTTTAATATTAAAGTTAAAATAAATTCCTAGATAGTTAAAAGTAAAAGGAAATATATAACTACTTCTACTTAAAATAGTAGTTTCTATATATATTTACTTATTTAAATTTTACTTTAAAAACCTAAATTATTTTCTTATATCTTTCTCTTTTAACTTAACTAAAGTAACTAATATTATTTTTCTACTTATTAAATCTATAAGTATATATAGTAAATATAATACTATTTATACTTATAGCTATAAATAGCTAGCTTTACTTAACCTATAAGTATATATAGTAAGTATTCTATTATTATTTTAACTTTATAGCTATAAAGTAAAATCTATTTATTAAGAAAATCTTAATATACTCTAGAATTTCGATTTATATAACGTTTCTTTATATACCCTACCTTTAATTACTAAGGTTATACTATAAAATATATAAAATATAATAAAATACTTTTACTAAAAACCTACTTATTTAAACCTATTAAGATTACTATAGTTATACTATAAAATATATAAAATATAATAAAACACTTTTACTAAAAACCTAACTATTTAAATACTATATCTTATAAAAAATAAAATTATAAATAGAAGTATAAGTTATAATAATAATCCTTCTTAGTTATTTAAATCTCTATATTATATACCTTCTATAGTTTTATAAAACTATATAGTTTAAATATTAAAGAATAATATAATAATTATCCCTTTTTTAACTTTTACTCTAAATAATACCTTTCCTATAAAGTCTATTCTACTTATATTATATACTATTACTTAAGATTTTTTTTAAATAACTTTTAAAAAAAAATTAAGCTTTTCTTTCTTTTTTATTAATACTTTAAAAAGCTTATACTTATACCCTTTCCTTCTCTCTTATACCTTAAAAATTAAACTTATTTATAATTCTACTAACTATAACCCTCTACCTTAAACTTTACCTTTTATACTATTATCTATAATATCTCTATTATTACTAGTAATACTACCTTCTTAACTATTATTATAATTACTATTATTATTATCTCTAACTATATTACTTTATTAACCTATTAACCCCTTAGATATTATTAGTATTATTAGCTCTATTATCTTTTATATTATTTATATTATTTATATTTTTATTAAAAGTAATATATAGTTCTATAATAATCTATACTTTCTCTTATATTATAATTATCCTTCTTATATATAATATAGTTATTATATTAGTTAGTAGGATTTTTATTTTCTTATTTAGTAACTAAAATATATATATAGAGAATAGATATAAGAGTAGTTTTAACTTATAGTTATAGTATAGAACCTAGCTATTATTACGCTATTAGTAAAGTTATTACTAATCGCCTATATTAAGAAGCCTCTTTAAAAAGCTTATATTAATTAGACTAGTATAACTATTTTTACTAATATAGTTATTTTTACTAATATAGTTATTTTCGCTAGTATAGTTATTTTCGCTAGTATAGTTATTTTCGCTAGTATAGTTATTTTCGCTAGTATAGTTATTTTCGCTAGTATAATTATTTTCGCTAATATAGTTATTTTTACTAGTATAGTTATTTTTACTAGTATAGTTATTTTCGCTAGTATAGTTATTTTCGCTAGTATAGTTATTTTCGCTAGTATAGTTATTTTTACTAGTATAGTTATTTTTACTAGTATAGTTATTTTTACTAGTATTACTATTTTTACTAGTATTATTATTTTTAATATTTATAAAGGTAAAGAAGAAGCTAGTAAAGTTAAAGGGCTATTATTATTCTTATCTTTAATTAATACTTAAATATTATTATTTTTTATATTCTTATAAGATAGAGGTTATATAAATAATACTTAAATATTATTATTTTTTATATTCTTATAAGATAAATATTATATAGATTCTATTAAAGTTATAGTTATATAGTAGTTATCTTTATTCTTAGTAGACTCTAAGTAATTTCTTAGAGCTATAGTAATTAATAGTATTTAATAACGTTTTATTAGTATCTTCTATATATTATATAGTAAGCTCCTACTTTTTTTAGTAACCTAGATTTAATCCTACTTTTATTTAAGTATCTAGGCGTGTTTTACCTTCCTACTATTAGAAGTTTAAGCTATAGTATATATTAGATTATTTTTAACCTTTTAAGAATAATACTTAATTTTATTACTTATACTTATACTAGTAGAAATATCTCTATATCTAGCTTTAAAAAACTAGGCCTCTAAAGTAGGTTTTACTATCTTTAGTAGACGCTTAGTTATATAACTTTTAAAAGCTCTTTCTAGGTTTACTAGTATATACTATAGGTATACTAGAAGTTCTAACTCTAATAAATATAGAATATTAAGAATAGAGTACTAAGTACCTTAGTAATTAACTATTTTAGATAATTTAATAGCTAAAGTTAAAGTAGTAGGTAGAAAGAAGGTATAATAGGGTTATACTTAAGTAGTAAAATTAGGAAGACTATTCTACTTAAGCCTTAAGAGTTTTTAAAGCTATTATATTACTTTAGAGCTAAGAAATAATATTTCTACTATTAATAATAATTCTTATATACTATTCTATATCTATTTTAATAATTACTAGTTATATAGTATATATACCCTAGTTATATAAAGTAGTTTATTTACTTTCTATTCTCGCTTATATAAGATTCTATAAGTAAGGCTAGAATAATAGTTATTCTACTCTTAAATAGCTAATTATATAAGAGTAGCTTAGCCTATATTCGCTTACTTATATATTCTCTTATTTAAAAGAGGGGGAAATATAGTAATTATATATTATACTAGTTCTAATTAGTAAATTTTCTACTATTTTATAATACTATATATAAAAGTAGTAATCTATAAGTTTTAAGAGTTATAAAAGTAGATATTTTAAAAAATTATTTTAACTTAAATCTTAATAGAGAATAATATTATTTTTAATAACCTATAAATCTAAAAATCTTAATTTAAGAATCTTAATTTTTAATAAATTTATAACTATTTTATTCTAGGTTTCTTAGTAATAGTATTAAGTATTTACTAATTAGGACTAGCGCGAACGGCTTTATAGCTATACTCGCTAGTTAGGCTAACCGGACTATATTTTAATACTTTAATACTTTAATATTATAATACTATAATAATAAAATCTAATTAATCTTTAATTAAATACTTTTTCGAATTATTTAAATATGTTTTCTATTATACTAGTAGCTATTATATTACCCTAGGTAGACTTTGTCCCCTAAATTAGTACTACTAGCTTAGTATATATTTACTATATAAATCTACGATTTTTTTTCTTACCTATTTACTAAAGATATTATAAATACTATTATAGATTATATAAATCTTTACTAGCTACTAATAGAGCCTTTTAAGGTCTATAATATTTATTAGCTTTACTTTCTTAAACCTCTTCTAAATCTTAATCTACTAGTTAACTACTAAATTAAAGTTAGGGATATATTAGAAGCCTATAGGTATATCCTTCTAAAGAACTAGCTTATTTTAGTTTATTATCTTACGTAAGGTTAGAACTTAGAAATACTATATATTCTTAGATATAAGTTATTATATTCGCTAAAAGAAGAATACTACTAGAATTATAGTATAATTTACTAGCGGACTAAATAGTTCGCTCTACTATAACTACTAAATTTATACGTATTATTTTAAAGTAATAATTTAAGACTACCTTCTTTTACTTCTATACCTAGGAGTAGTACTCCTTCTACCCTAGTACCTCCTTCGCTAGTACTAGCGCTAGCGTAAGGTTTAATAGTACCTCTACCCCGGCCTTATAAGGGAGTTTTTTCTATAAGTAGAAGGGTAGCCTATTTTTATCCTCGAGCGAGAATTTTAGTTAGTAAAAGAGTACTATTTCTTTCTAGTTCTAGGGTTACTTTTAGTAAAAGATCCTATAGTTATAAACGTATCTCTTAAATATCTACTAGAAGTATAGTATCTTATTATAGGTTACTAAATTAGATACCTTATAAAGGAGGGTAATATAGACTAATTATATAATTTTTTTAGCTAGTTAGAAAAGGCCTAGGACTAAATAGTAGACTTAGTTTTATTAAAGAGATATATAGGAAACTTAGAATTTAACCTATAAGAATACTCTAGATTATTTATAAATTTTAACTCTTAAATTACTATTTAAATCTTTATTTATTAGTAAGGTACTCTTATTCTTCTAACCTAAGCTTTTATATAAATATAATAGCTCCTTATATTACTAACTCTAAATTCGTTCCTACTAGCTTCCCTAGCTTATTTTAGACTATCTACTACCTTATTATAAGAAGGCTAATAATTATATAATCTTTCTAGTTTATTTAAAAGGCTTTATTTTACCTTATTACTATCTTAAATATTTTCTATTAAATTAATTTATAGATTTATAGATTAATATATACTTATAAATAAAGCTTTCTATCTTATAGTATTTACTAAGTATTAATATTCTAGTCTTCCTATAGCTCTTAAATCTCTACTAGCTTCTTTAGTAGAACTAGAATACTATAGTCTAGGACTAGCGTATCCTTACGTCCTAAGTAGTAAAAGTTAGTCTAGAGTACTTTTAATATAGTATACTCGCGATTAATATCGACTTAAATATAATAGTAATTCTATATATATATAAACTCCTAAACCTCTTTATAAATACTAGGAATATATATAAATTATATAGCGATTATATTAGCGATTTTAACGAAATATATAGCTTAATAAAGTATATAGTAAGTATTTACTACTATTAGGGTTTTAGAGCCTACTATTATACTAAGGTATTACTAGAAGGTTAATAGTATAATATTATTAAATATTCTATAATAGTACTATAGTATAAAGTATAAGTAAATATTAATTTCTATATATATATTTTAATACTAATACTATTTATTCTTTTAGTTAAGAAAGTTAAATAATTTAATAAACTATCGACGGAGTTAATAAGTACTACTAATTATATAGTCTTATACTTCTATAATATATAAGTGTCTAGTATTAGGTAGTCGATAAGTACTACTAATTATATAGTCTTATACTTCTATAATATCCTAGTATTAAGAGGTTAATATTAGTTATTTACTATTAATTATACTTTTATTATTAATTCTATAAGATTCGTTTAGTTAGGCTTTATTAAATAAAGGTTTCTACCTAAGAGAGGAATATCTATAGTAGTAGTAGGGTAAGAAAGCTAGCCTAGAAGATCTAAGTCTTAGGTATATAATAGTAGATATTACGCCTCTCTTAAATCTCTTTTTTTAATTTCTTTAGGTTAGAGATTTAGAATAGAGGAATAAGAATCGTCTACTTAGATTATTTTTAAATATACTTAGCTATATAAGGTTTAATAATTATATAAACTTTAGGGTTAGTATCTATAGTAAATATATATATAATACTACTAAATATAATACTAAAGTTATAGTATAGTAAAAATTAATAGTTAAGAAATCCAAATAGACTATTAATTAAGAATATATATAAGTAGCTCTTATATATAGCTTCTAAAGATTAAATACTAGTTAATTATAAGGAGCGCTTAAGAGGATAATTATTAGGGTAGGAATCTAGTTTAAGAGAACTATTAAAGGTTAGACTATAAATAATACGTTTTTAAACCTAATAAATTATAAGCTTTAAAGTTCTACTAAGTATAAGAGGAATTAACTTACTAGAGGTTACTTAAGCTCCTCTTAAACCTTTAATAAAGGTAAAAGTAGATTAAGCTTATATATAAGAGTAACCTTTCTAATAAAGCTACTAAAGAGTAGAAGAGTAGAATAGAATAATAGATAAGTAGAGTAAAAGAGTACTAAAAAGGAATTAAGATATTTAAAGTAATAGTTATAAATAAATTTATTATATAAAAGAAGTAGAGAAGTAGTCTTTTAGTTTTAGAAGAAAGAAAAAAAGGATTAATTATCTACTTCCCTACTCCTTTAGCTATATACTCCTCATATAATTTATAACTAGCTATCCCTACTAAGCCCTTTATTAAGCTTATTAAGTATACTCTCCTTTACTTTTATATATTACTAGAAACGTTAAATTATACTTATAAACCTTATACTTATAAACCTTATACTTATAAACCTTATACTTATAAACCTTATACTTATAAACCTTATACTTATAAACCTTATACTTATAAACCTTATACNATATTTTTTAGAAGATATTATTTAATATCTAGCCTTTTTCCTTAGTTTTTATTATTAGTAGCTTTCCTTAAAGTATAATTAAAGATTAATTTAAAGATTTAATAAATATATATAGTAATAGTAATAAATATTCTAATTTTATCTTTTCTAATATAATAGTTAATATATCTTTAGTTTACTTATACTATTACTTTTATATAAACCTATTTTACTTACCTTTATTTACCTTAACCCCTTTTTAGTACCTATCCTTTCTAATTCTACCTATAGTATTCCTATTACTTTAACTCTTTTCTATTTATAATATATCTCTTTCTATACTTAATAATCTTAATCTCTATATACCTCTTTTTAACCTCTAATTTTCCTAGTCCTCTTAATCTTTATAATCTATTTACTTATTATACTTATAGTACTTATATTTTTTAAGTATAATAAGTACTTTTAGATAGCTTTTCTAATATTATTAAGTATTCTAGTAATACTTAAAATAGATTCCTACTAAACCTATCCTAGCTCTTACTACCTTAATTTTTTACTACCTTTTAGTCTTCTATATTTTTAAATCCCTACCTTATTTGATTTTACTCTTTCTAAACTATAACCCTTCTAGTTTAATATATTTAAAGATTATAAATATTACTTAGTAAGTTAAAGCTTACTTTTTTTATTTATTTCTATCTTACTAGCCTACCTACTTCTTTTATCTATTTCTACCTTACTAGCCTACCTACTTCTTCTATCTATTTCTACCTTACTAGCCTACCTACTTCTTTTATTTATTTCTACTTTACTAGTTTACCTACTTCTTCTACCTATTTCTATCTTACTAGTCTATCTACTTCTTCTATTTATTTCTACCTTACTAGCCTACTTACTTCTTTTATTTATTTCTATATTATTATACTTACTTAGATCTATAGAAAGACTTAAAAGAGCTTTAAGCTCTTTATAATACAATTACCCTATAAGCTAAAGCTACCTTAAAAATTATAATAACCTATAAATAAATTAAGTAATACCTTTAGGTAATATATTAAGAATCTAGTTTAACTTAAATATAAAAGGATAAAATTTAAGGTTTTACTAAGGTTACTATTATCTTAGAAATAAAGTCCTATAAAGTAAAGTATCTTATATTCTACTTTATTATAGCTATTACTTATTACTAATAATATACTATTTAGAATCCCTTTAATACTAATTTAAATAAACTTAAACATTCTATTAAGCTAAATTATAGTTACTTATAAAGAATCTACTACTAAGTACTAAAGTATTTCTTTTTACTTAAAATAACTTATAAACTCTAAAAAGTAATTATCTAAGGTATTATTATAGTAGAGGTACTACTAGAAGGGTAGATATAAATAAGTACTACTAGTATTATTTTCTATCCCTAAGTATATAATATCTCTAGGTATATAATAAAGTAGTAGATTTCTTTAACTTATTTTTTCTCTTTTTTTTTTAAACTTTTTTAATAAAATCTACTTTTTAAAGTTTATTTTCCTTTCTTCTTTTTTTCTTTTAAATATACTTTATATTAAGGATTATTTTTATTCTTTTAATTTTTTAACTTTTAAAACTTATATTATATAAGCTTCTTTTTTTCTTTTAATAGTTTTTTTAAATATACTTTATATTAAGGATTATTTTTATTTTTTTAATTTTCTAACTTTTAAAACTTATATTATATAAGCTTTTCTCTTACTTTATAATATTTATACTAAGAGTAGTTAAGAGTTACTTTACTTCTACTAGAGTTTTATATAAATAATTAAGTTTTTTATATAAATAATAGCTTTAGCTTTCCCTTTTTTTATTTTTACTAAGTACTAGGATTTCTTTTTTTCTAAAACTAAGTTAAGTATATAAAAAGATAATATAAATATACTTTCTATAACTAATACTAAAAAAGTTAGAGTAAGATAAACTCTTTCTAGCTCTAGTCTTTAATATACCCCTAGAAGTTTTATTATCTTAGATAAGAATAAGAGGTAGTATAAAGCTATATATCTCTAGTATTAAGTTATTAAGATAATTATTTTCTCTATTTTTAATAAATACCTAATAAATAGTACTATTAATTCTAGTAGTAATAATAGATTTTTTTAAATCTATTAGAGAAGATAATATAATAATATTAAAAATTTAATCTTATATTTTAGTAAAGATTCTAATATCTTTACTATTCTTTTATCTAATAATATAAATACTACTATTCTTTAATATACTATAAATAATAACTTTAATATACTATAAATAATAAAAGTACTAGAGATAGTTATAAGTATATAGTTAACCTAATTAAATTCCTTCTTTAGGCGAGTAATATCTATAATAGAACCCTTATAGAAGGTTAAATAAGGCTCCTTAGTATCCTTAATAGAGATTAAGACCTATAGCTTTATAGGGAAATTATAGACTAGAATAATAACTTTATTACTAGCCTTAGATATATTCTTATTAGCCTTTATATTAGTACTCTTTTAGTTATTAGTAATATATCCTTATATAGTTTTATTAATAATTTCTTTAATAGCCTTTATAATAAGAGTTAGTAGTCTATTAAATACGCTACTATTCTTTTCCTTTTTAAGTTATTCCTTAATAGCTTAAGTAGTTAACTCTACTTAATATTTAAAATTAGTATTAGTCTTTACTATAAGTAAATTTCTTAAGTTCTACTTAATAGAAATATAGGTTTCTTTATATTTCGCGCGAATAATAGCCTCTTAAGCTTACTTATTAGTCTTAGTTCTAACTTTACTAAGAGTATTATAAATAAATTTATACTTATAAATAAATTCTTTTAGACTAGATAAGGCGCCTAGACCTAATAAGCTAATACTAATAAGCTTCTTAAGTATAGAGTAGTTATCTATAATTAAGAAAGGCTTTAGAGTAGACTAATTAATCTTTTACTTAGTATAAGTAGAACTTAAAATTATACTTTACTTATTTAACTTATAGTTATTATCTAGTAAATTTAATTAATAGTTATAATTAAAAAAGGCTTTAAAATAAACTAAGTAAAAGATTAATCTTTTACTTAGTATAAGTAAAACTTAAAATTATACTTTACTTATTTAACTTATAGTTATTATTTAGTAAATCTAATTAATAAAGCTTTTTTAAGATTTAGATTACTAGGTTTAAAGAAATTACTAAAGTAAAATAAGTACTAGTTGTCTTATTTAGTAAACCTAATAAATAATAAATCTCTTAACTATATATTAAGGTATAAAATAATAATAATAGTATAGTTAAACTCTATTAGATTACCTACTATAATATCTTAAGCTTAGTTTTTATTTATTTTAATAAGTTTTAAATACTTTTAATACTTAAGTATTTAAGTAAACCCTAATAGATTTATTAGTTCTTATTAATTTTTAGTACTATATTTTTTTATTAATATACTAGTTTTAGATAACTTATAATATTATAGGAAAAAGATCTATTTTTTACTTTTAGTAAGATTCTAGTTAAATATCTTTATTTACTTACTTACTATATATTTAATAGTATATACCTTAGTCCTTTTAGATTTAGATTTAGTTATATATTCTATTTTAATATTTTAGTATACTTACCTACTTTATATTTAGTAATATATACTTTAGTTCTTTTAGATTTAGTTATATATTCTACTTTAATATTTTTAAATACTTCTCTTCTATTATAAAAAAATATTACTAATTCTTCTAAGCTCTAAAGTAAAAAATAAAATAATTAAAATAATAATTATATTAATATTAAGGTTTTAAAGAATTATAATAACTATAAAATAAATAAATAATAAAAGATTAAAAAAATAAATAAGTCTATTACTAACTTTCTAAAAATCTTAATATAAGTAGTAAGTACCTTAGAATTTAATAGATAAGTATAATAAAATACTCTTATACTTATAAATACCTTTTTAGAAAAATAATAATTATATTAATATTAAAGTCTTAAAAAATAATAGTAATTATAAAATAGATAAATAGTAAATAATTAAAAGTATAAATAAGTTTAGTACTAACTTACTAGAAAATCTTAATATAAGTAATAGGTAAGTATAATAAAATAATAATAAAATTCTTTTAAGTTTATAAATACCTTTTTAATAAAATAATAATTATATTAATATTAAGGTCTTAAAAGATAATAGTAACTATAAAATAAATAAATAGTAAATAATTAAAAATAATAAATAATTAAAAGTATAAATAAGTCTTATTTTAACTTACTAAAAATCCTAACTAAAAAGTAGTAAATATTTTAGAATTTAATATATAAGTATAATAAAATACTCCTAAGCTTATAAGCTTCTTATTAAACTATATACTAAGTATATACTAAGAATAGTTTAAAAAATAAAGATATTACTCTAAGAATATATAAATAAGAGAGTAAGTTAAAGCTTAAAGAATTATTCTAAGAATATATAAATAAGAGAGTAGGTTAAAGCTTAAAGAATTATTTTAAGAAAATATAAATAAGAGAATTAAAAAAGGTAAAAAAACTTAAGTATATAGTATTTTAAATATACTTAGTATATTTATAGATATAAAAAAAGGGAAAGACTTTAAATTAATAGAAACTATTATAAATAAAAAAAACGTACTATATAATTTATATAGAATTATTTATTATTTTATTTTTAATAAAAATTATAAATAAGAAAAGTAATATATTAAAAGAGAATTTAATAATAATATTATAGTATAACTATACCTTTATTTATTACTTTAAAGCTTATTTAACCTTTCTAAATTAATATTATAGTCCTATTTCTCTAATATTAATTCTTAAGTACTTTTATAACTTTTACTAACCTTTATAATCCCTAGACTACTATTCTAGTATTCTAATATCTAGTAATCGTATTTAAGTCTTCTTTATTATTTATATAGTACCTATATTATAAATATTACCTTATACCTAAGAAAGTTTACTTTATATTCTATTTAAAACTCTTAAAAATATTTTCTACTCTTTATAACTTTATTTATAATATCTAATTATATTAAACTAACTTAAATTCTTTTTAAAGCTTATTAATTAAATCCTATATAATATACTATAGTCGAGTAAGATATTATAGCTATAGTTATAGACTATACTTATCTTATAAGATTACTTCTACTTACCTCTTCTTTACTATTACTCTTCTAATAACCTAGTATAGGTAGATTTACTAGATGTTTTAGCTCTATTTAATATAATCTATAGTTTTTTAATATAATATCTTAGTACTAGACTTATAATTACTTATAAAGGTACTAAATAATAGATTATAAATAGTAATTATTTCTAGCTTAGCTATAATTATAAATAACTTACCTATAATCTATTAGATATATTAATAAAGTAATATTAAGCTAGCTCTAAAGTACAAAGAAAGATATTAGAGGGTATTAGAGCTAATTATTCTACTAACCTCCTTACTTATTTTAATCTTAATTTTAAAACTTCCTAAGTATTTCTATAAAATTTATAGATATTAGTAAAAGCCTTTAAAAAGGATTAGATTAAAATTAAATTCTTAATTAGTCTAGAGGTATTAATATAATATAAAAAGGATAGCTTTATAATACTATAATTTAAAAAGAATATCTTTACCTAGTATTAGAAAAATGTTTTTATTAAGTATTAATATTTCTAAGGTATTTTATTACCTATACTACTAACCTATACCTACTAAGTTTATTTTTAGCTTCTTTTTTATAATCTTTTTAAATCCTTTAAATCTCTTAAATCTCTTAAATCCCTTAAATCCCTCGAATCCCTTAAATCTCTTAAATACTATCTCTAAAGCCCTTTATATTCTTTAAATCCCTTAAATTCTATTTATATAATAAAATATTAAGTTTAATTATTAATTTAACCTTAGTAGTATAAGGAATTACTAACCTAGCTTTATAGTTAGCTATTTATATATTAGTATAGTAGTATAAGAGTAGTAATAAGAATAGGGGAACAGGTTTATAGAGCGAGTTAGTAGAATAGGTTAGTAGAATAGGTTAGTAGAATAGGTTAGTAAAATAGGTTAATAGAATAGGTTAGTAGAATAGGTTAGTAAAATAGGTTAGTAAAATAGGTTAGTAGAATAGGTTAGTAGAATAGGTTAGTAGGAAATATATATCTACTATAAGAGGTTATTAGGAGTTACTTATAGAGTATACTTCTTTCTAGCTTAATTAAAGAATAATTTTTATAATTTAAATAATAGAAAGGTATTTAGGTTTATAAGGATATTATAGTACTAGAGGTTCTTTTTCTTTTATTAGAATAAAGATAGTTAGATTTATAAAGATATTATAATATTAGAGGTTCTTCTTCTTTTATTAGAATAAAGGTAGTTAGATTTATAAAGATATTATAGTATTAGAGGTTCTTCTTTTATTAGAATAAATATAGTTAAATTTATAGAGATATTATAGTATTAAAAGTTCTTCTTTTATTAGAATAAATATAGTTAGATTTATAGAGATATTATAGTACTAGAGGTTCTTCTTTTATAAGAATAAAAGTAGTTAGATTTATAAAGATATTATAGTATTAGAGGTTCTTCTTTTATAGGAATAAAAGTAGTTAGTTTTATAGAAATATTATAGTACTAGAGGTTCTTCTTTTATAAGAATAAAGATAGTTAGTTTTATAAAGATATTATAGTACTAGAAGTTCTTTTTTTTATAGGAATAAAGGTAGTTAGATTTAGTAGGAATACTATAATATAATAAAGCGTTCTTTCTTTAATAAAAAGTATTAGTCTTTACTTATATAAGTAGAAATATTAATAATAAAATAAGTCTTATTTTTAATTTACTTATTTTATATTATAGAAATTCTAATCTTAAAAATAATAAAAACTATTATAGATTATATAAAGTATAATAAAATTAACCTATAAAAGAAAATATTATTATTTTAAAGAATTATTTTCTTAAATTTTAAAGAATAGAGCTATTATATTTATATAATCTATAATAAAAACTAAGTATTATTCTTTTAAAAATTATAAATAAAGAATACCCTCCTATAAATAGATAAAGTATTATACTTTAAGGTTTAAATAGCTTATTTTATATAATAAAGATCTATTACTAGATTTAAGATAAATAATTTAGAATAAATAATTTAAAATAAATAATTTAAAATAGATAATCTAATAGAAATAATTTAGTATAAATAATTCTAATATAAATAATTCTATATAAATAATTCTAGTATAAATAAATATTTCTAGTTATAGAATTAATATTAAGTTACTTCTAACTTAGAATTATAATATTATATAACCCTCTTATATAATTATTAAAACAACTAAATCTAAATTTTATATTATAGTAAAAAATAGTAATATATTACTATATAAATTATAAGAGTAAGTAAGAGTGTTGCTTATATCTACTAGGTCTTAGTCTTAGTATAGGGCTACTCCCTTCCCCTTTTAGTTCTTTACTTCTTTAACTTTTTAACCCCTCTACTTCTTAACTCTTTAACTTCTTAACTCTTTAATATCTTCTATAATTCTTACTACTATCCTACTTCTCTACTCTTATACCCTCCCTTATTAAACTTATATCTTCCCTTTTTTATAGATATAAGGCTATACTACTTTATTCCTATTAATAGTAAACGTTATATTTATTCTTATTATACTATTATATCTACCCCTAGTTCTATAGGTTAAGTCTTTATAAGTAAGTACTTCTATTAAACTACTTATAAAGAAATATAGGTCTATCTAATATATTTTCCTAGAACTTTAAACTCTTTACTATATAAAATATACTTACTTATACCTATTTATAGAATAATACTATCTAGCTTCTTAAATTATTTAATAAAATAGGCTAATAAGTTTTCTATACTATATATTATACTTTAACTTATAAGAAAATAAAGGTTAATTTATAGATATTCTCTACTAAGTATAGTAGTCCTATATAAGAGGTATTTAGCCTTTATCTAATAGCTTCTAATAATATTTGCCTTTATACTAAACTAGGTACTACTATTATTAAATATACTTAGATAACTACCTAGTTTTCTTTAGGTAAAGTAAGAGCTATTAGTTTAAATATAAAGGGGGGGAAAATATTATATAAAGTTTTAGAAGTAGACTTCTCTAAGTCTAATATTATAGCTTTATACTAGGCTTTAAAATAGAGGGATATTCTTATTTCTTACTAAAGTTTATATAGATATAGATAGAACTAGGGGCTTATTTATATATAATAAAAAGTAATAGATAAGAAGTAGGTTAAGTTTATTAGTAGTAAGTAGTACTCTAAGTAATAATCTTAGTAGTTAATAAAGGTAATAAATTTAATTTTTACTCTTATTATTTTTAAATCTTAATTCTCTTATAGTCCTACTCTAAGTTTATAGTTTAAAATTATCTACTAAAATAAAACTATAAGGTCTAGTATAAGTACCTAAGGTAAGATATATATATTTACTACCTTAATTATATCTTTCTAGGATAATATTATTATTATACTATACTAGATTTAATAGTACCCTTTTTATTTATAAATAAAGTTATAAGGTATATTTATTATTTACTATTTAAATATTATTTTTTTAAGGTAACTAAAGCTAGATATATAAATAAAAAACAAACTATATTATTATTACCCCTTACTTATATAGGGTAAGTATATTTATAATCTTAATCCTGTTTTTTTTAAATAATATAACCCTAGTTACTAAATAAAAAACAGCTAATATAATTAGTATATTTTATTAGACTTTACTTATTATTAAAGTAGTATATAATAGCTTAAGTATTTAATTAGTACCCTTTCCTTAACTAAGCTTTATATTCTTTTTATTTAAATAATACTCTACTTTTTATAATACTTTACTTTTACTCTCCTATACTTCTACTCTTCTATTCTTCTACTCTTCTATTTTTCTACTCTTCTATTCTTCTACTCTTCTACTCTTTTCTACTCTTTTTTACTCTTCTACCCTAAAATCTTTCTACTCTTTCCCTCCTCTATTTTACTTCTTTTATATATATAGTCTCTAACTATATTAGCTTTTATACTTATAAACTACCTATCTATAAATAGCTTTAGCTTCTCTATACTATATACTAGATATATAAGTACTATACTTATAGGTACTATAAGTAGTAGTACTAGTAGTAATAATAAAGATAATAGTAAGAAGTAATAACTAGCTCCTTTTATAGATTATTACTTAGAATAAGATTAAGAACCTTACTTATATAAGAGGGTAAGTATAAGTAATTTCTAAATAAAAGGACTATAGCTAATTTATAACTTTATAGCTTACTAATTCTAATTTATACTTATTCTAAAATCTAAAGAAAAGTAAGGATTATAAATTACTAGTTCCTATATTAATAACCCTAAGTTTTTAAGTTTATATAGAAGTAAATCTAGTCTAGGTAAAAGAAGAAGGTTTAACTAATATAACTAATTCTAAGCTTAAGTCTAAGTTAGTCTAGGATAAAGATAATTCTACTACTACTTTTATACTTTAACTTTCCTAAAAGGAATTAATAAATATATAACCCTTATTATTATAAATAAAAGAATAGATATAATATTATAATATATTAGAATAATAAATTTAACTAACGCCTTATATAATAGAATATACTACTAATCTTATATAATAACTAATTATATAAGAGAATATCTAGAACCTTTTAATTATAGTAGTAATTATAAAAACTATAACTATAAATAGTATTATTAGCTAAGGCTATAGACCTATAGTATTAATAATATACTTAAATAAGTATAAGAAGGGTTAGGGTCTATTTATATAGTATATACTATCTTCTTCTAAAGTATATTAGGCTTATAAATAGAGTTTTAGAATAAAAAAGTATATATATTATAAGTCTAATCTTTTACCTCTATTTAAAATAATACTAATTTACTACTAGGGTTAAACTCTCCTACTATATAATCCTCCCCTACTATACCTACTCCTTAACGTAGATCTATAGTAACTTTAGGTATAACTTAACTATTAGCGCGTAAAATATCTAGTTATATAGCCTATACTATACCTATTAACCTACTCTATAACTAAGTATCTAAGAAAGATATACGTACTACTCGTTTATAGCTTATATAAGTATAAGCTATAGTCTTATAAATAGAGTAGACTTTTACTTAACTTAAATAAGTAAGAATATATTTAGTAGTAGAAAGTAATACTACTTTATATTTTATATATTATTAAGTTATATTCCTAGGTAACTTAGGTTAGTTAGTAGAAGTAGTATAAGTAAAGTAAGTAAGGGAAGTAAATAAAGTAAAAGAAGTATAAAAAATAGAAGAAGTATAAGAAGTATAAGAAGTAAAAGAAGTAGAAAAAGATTTATATAATACTTTACTATAGCGCTCTTCCTACCCCCCCTTTACTAATATTAATAGAGGTAGATATATAAATAATTAGACTATTAAATAATTTAAAGGTAAAGGAGTAAAAGAGATTTAAGGCTACTTTATAAATTATAGACCCTTTATAGAGAGTACTTAAACTTTTTATAAACTCTCTAAGATTTATATCTATTCTATAAATTATTATAAGTATTAAATCCTTCTATTTAAGATATTTTTAACTCTTTTACTAAAACTAATATAGTAATACCTAGGTTAAGGTATTTATAGATTAGGTTAAAATAAGAGGTTATTCTTTTAAGCTATTTATAGAAGATACTAGTAGAACTAGATATACTAGTAGAACTAGATATACTACTAAATAGTATAATAATTACTAGACCTATACTAATCTCTTTTATACTAGTATTTATTATCTTATATAAATATTTATATCCTTATATTAATAGTTTAAGGCGTTTAAGAGGTATATAAGTATAATTAATTTACTTTATAGATATTATAGAAATTAGTAATAAAAAAGGCTAGTATAATAAAAATATATATAAATAATAAAATGTTTTTAAGAAGGTTTATTAAAGATTATTTACTCTATTATAACTTAGTTAAGTATATAGGTCTTATAATAATTATTTATAGATACTATTTTATTTAATTCGTAATATTTTATTAGTATATTAAAGTTTATTTAATATTAAAATAATCTTTATACTTTTAGTTTAAGGGGCTCTCTAAGTACCTTAGAACTATATTATAATACTAATTCTATAGCTCTTTAGTAACGCTAATCTACTTTTATAAATTTTTAATATTAAATACTATAGACTTAGTACTTTCTAATTTATTATTTTAAACCTATCTAGTTATATAATTATAAGAAAAATTCTTAAATATAACTTAATAACTATTTTATAACTTATATAAATAAAGTAAAAAAAAGGTTACTTTTAGAACTTATATAACTTCTACTTCTTTAGTACTAGATCTATTATATAATCTATTATATTCTATAAAGAAGTATTATTTAAGGTAATAGTTTTAGTATCTTATAATAAGTAATATTACTTCTTTATTACTAGTATTATAATTATTTTTATTTTATTTCTTAAAAAAATATTATTAAAAAACTATATTTAAAAAGTAGTTAACTAAAGTAACTTAGAGTATTTAGTAGAAAAGGTAAAAATTAAAAAATATAAAGAATTTATAAAATATAAAAAAAGTAAAGTAATATTATATAATAAAATAGAGTTAAGTTTTTTTAATTTACTTTTATATAGTAAAGAACATTTAAGCTTTCTAATAAAAAGAGTAAATAATAATTTATATAGACTACTTTTAAGTAATATAATAGAATTAACCTTTTTAGAATTAGAAGAAATAAATATATACTAGAAAATCTATATATTAGACTTTTTAATATTAAAAGAAGGATATTTTTAGTAAAATATATAAATATCTTTACTATAAGAAGAAGTTCTAATATTAAGAGAAGAAGATTCTTAGTATAATATATAAATATTCTTATTATAAAAAAAAGGGAATAACTAGTATAGTTAAATTTCTATAAAAGTTTTAAAGTAGTTAGTTTATATAATTAACTTATAATATAAGCGATTATTATTAATAAGTATAGTTAATTATTAAATTCTCTTTATATATTTTAATAATTACTTATATAACTCTTTCTACTTCTTATAATAGCTCTTTTTCTTTTTTAAAATATCTTAGCCTTCCTTAATAAAATTATAAACCTTTTTCTAAGAATTATAAGCCTTCTTATAATTATTCCTAATAAGGTTATCTTATTTAAAATAGTAATCTTAGTTTAAATAAAGACTAGTATTATTTAAATAATACTAAGGTTCTTCTTTATAATACTAACATTCTTAACTAAACTAACTATACTATTTCTTAGAGATATTTATATAATCCTAGCTAAATTTAATAATATAGGAGGGAAGATTATTATATATAGATATAAATTTTACTTTTTCCTTTTTATAGTTAATATATATTTTTATTATTTATTATTTAATTTCTAAAGCTATTATATATTACTAATACTAACGCTTATAATACTTTATAATAAGTTCTTAGAATTATTATAAATCCTAATATTCTAACTATAAAAGTTTTCTCTAACTAGTTATATAATAATAAAAATACTTTTATACTAATATTATTCGGTAATATAATACTATATAATATATTAATAACTACTTATATACGTTCTCCTTATTTATATATATATATAGCTCTATTTTTAGAATTATTAATAATTATAGTTTATATTATAGTTAGTATTAAAAGAGCTAGTAAGGGATTATTATATTATTTAGATAGTTTTTATTTTTTTCTTTATATATATAATACCTAATCTAAGAGTTAGAGTTAAGTCTTTAACTTCTAACCTTTTAATAAATATATTTACTATTCTTCTAATTTTTATATATATAGGTAGTCTACTATATATAAAGTTTTAATTCTTATTCTATTTCCTTAAGAAGTTCTATAGACTATACTCTATTATAAACTTAGTAATCCTTTTTAACTTTTAAAAGATAAAACTATAGTACTAAAATCTTATATCTTATATCTTCTAATAATAAATAAACATCTTATATAGGTCTATTATTTTATTTCTAAGATAAGTTATAAAAATTAATATTATCTAATATAATACTACTAATACTAAGACTATTTAATAAAACTTCTAGTAAATCCTTAGCTAGTATAGTTTTTTTTAAGGTTATTAAGATTATTTTAGTATTTTATAATAAGATTATAAATATATATTCTCTAAGCTAATCCCTATCTAGTATTTTAAACTATTCTTAAAAAATAAACTCTAATATTATTTATAAATACTCTCTTAGATAATATAAGGCCTCTTTTTAAAAATAACCCTATAGTTTTTAAAAATATATTAAAAATTTTAAAGTATAGATTATTTTAAATTTAAATTCTTATAATACTAACTAGATTATAAGTAAATCTAAATACTATTTTTACTTTTCTAGTTAAGTATTTAAATATAAAAAGTTTTCTATTATAATTAATACTATACTAATATAAAGGGTTTTAGTAAGATTTATAAATTCCTATATCTAATTATTATAAATATAAGATACTTTATAAGTAATGTACTATAGTCGCTTATATTTATACTATAAAAGGCTATTACTAGGAAACCTAGTTTTCTACTTCTTTAAACGCTCTACCTACTCTTCTAGGAGATCTACTATATATAATCTAAGCTATATATATATTAGTTCTTTAAAAACTCTTAATAGCTTTACTAAATATATATTTACTTAGCT
Organism: Hymenoscyphus fraxineus; assembly: GCA_900184765.1. Lineage (NCBI taxonomy): Eukaryota > Fungi > Ascomycota > Leotiomycetes > Helotiales > Helotiaceae > Hymenoscyphus > Hymenoscyphus fraxineus. The sequence continues at coordinate 4,159,993 of LT855409.1, forward strand.
TATTATAGTAAATATAAAGAATAACTAAGTAGTTAAATAAAAGATAAAATAAAGAAGTTTATATCTAAGTAAAAGAGATTTATAAAATATATCTATTAATTTAAGGTTTAAGGTCTAGTTTTATTAAGTACTATTAATTATATTATTTTAAAAAAAGAAAAATAATAATATATAGTATTAATCTAGTACCTATAGCTAGTAAGAAAATATACTCTATTCTAATTTCTAAGTTAAATAATACTAAAGTTTAAAATTCTATACTTAGTATAAATTCTATACTTAGTACTCTATAACCTTTTCCTTATAATAGAAGGACTATTAAATATTACCCTTTATATCTAATTAAATTAATTCTAGTATTTCTTTATATCTCTTCTTTAACCTCTATCTTTTAAATTAACTAATATAAATAATAATACTTAAGAGAGATCTAATTAGAAATAGATATTCTAGAAAATATAAAGAATATTTACTTTAAGAAATATAAATAAAAAGAAACTTATCTTAGAAATACTAAATAAAGAAAGGTAGATTTTAACTATACTTAATTAAATAAAGAATATCTAAGTATTCTAACCTTCTAGAAATCTATAACCTATTTTAATATATATTCTACTACTTATAAGGTCTAATTCTTTTTTCTCTTCTCTTTCTTCTTCTTCTCTTCCTTCTCTTTTTCCTTCTTATTATTAATTTCTTTCTTATTATCTTTAATCCTCTTTTTATTATCTTTAATTAAATCCTTAATTTTAGTTACTTAAATACTTCTTTTTATTAAATAATAGTTAGAAGTTCTAGTAGGCGTAATAGGCTAATTCTTTATAGGCTTTATAGCTTTCTTAGAATTTATTAGTATTATTAGCTTTATAAACTTTATATTATTAATTAAAGGTTTTATTTTTCTTAGTTACTAGAGCTATATTTAAAAAAAAGTTCTTAATTAAAATAATTCTAATACTAATATATTTAATCCTAAATTCTAAGTTAAATATATTACTACTCTAGCCTTTAACTATAAGCTTTTATAAGATATAAATATTAGTTTTATTAAGAAAGTAGAATACTAAGTACTAGATACTAAAGATAATTCTTTATTAAACGTAGACTATTATTAACTATTAAGGCTTAAACGTTTTAAAAGGGTTTTTTATAATAGTATATTTAAAATAATATCCTTTTTTTTATTTTTACCTTTATTATTATAAAATAAAGGAAGTAAGACTTTAGTTTAATAGTACTATTTAATACCTTAGGGATTAAAAATATCTTAGATATTATAAAGGAATTTTAAGGATATTTATACTTTACTAATAAGCTTATTAAGTTAAATAATATAACTATATTACTTAAGCTCTTACTTAAGTTTAAGATTACTTTTAGTAAGAAAAATATAAAGATCTTATATAAGTTATAAGAGTATTTTTTCTATATACTTTATATATTTAATATTCTTATTAATATTATATATTAATATATCCTTATTATTATTTAAAATACTTAATTTAAATCTTATTTTAAACTTCCTTTCTTTTTCTAATATCTTTTTTATTTATAATTTAAGATTAAACTTATATATATCTTATATAAATCTTATTAGTTCTTTAATTAATTATTTTTAATTTTTTAGATTAAATTTAAGAGGAGTTAGTAGTAGTAATAATTTAAGAACTTCTACTAGTACTATTAATAGCTTTAAAAGAGTATTTAATACTATATTAAATAAAGTTAATACTAGTAAATTAGTTAAGCTTAATCTATTCTTAATCTAAATAATATTTTTCTTTTTATTATTTAAGATATAATAGTCTTTAAACTTATCTATTACCTTTTTATAGTAACTTTACTACTTCTATTCTAAACCTAGGGATTCCTAGTATTATTTAGTAACCTTTTAAAGAAAGTCCTTAATCTTAGATTATTAGGAAGTTCTATTTTTAAATAAATATTAAATTATATTAAGTGTTTATTAAGCTTACCTAACCTTTAAGCTATTTTTAGTATTTAATAGATTATAAATATAATAATTTCTTATAAAGATATATTTTTCCTTATAGTAGTTATAGCTAATAGAAACCTTATTACCCTTTCTTTATACTATAAAAAGTTCTTCCTATCTCTTATAAATATCTTATTCTATATCTATAATTAAAGTATTAAGTTCCCTCTAATACTATTTACTCTAGACTATTAATAATTCTATATTCTCTTTAATCTTTATTATTCTAGGATCTAGCTTAGTTTAAACCTATTTTATTTTCTTTATATTAAGTTTATTCTAATCTTATAGTTATTTTCCTTCTAATAATAGAGAAGGTAGGGTTTAGTATAGAGATTTAGGAATTTAGCTAGAATAGGTTTCTATAGTTTCTATATAAATTAAGGTAGAACTTAGAGTTATATATTTATTAACTAATATTATTAATCCTATATTAAAAGACGTTTTTAAGAAACGTTAGAACTAAGTAGTATTATTAGAAGAAGTTTAGTAAAAGATAAAACTTTATAAGGTTAACTAAGGCTAATAAGAATTCTTAGGAATAGATATTAATAATCTAGTCTACTATACTAATAGAAAAAAAAATAATATAAATTAAGAATCTAAGAGTTTAAAGTATATAAAATAAGTTCTAAAGTTAAATATAAATTAATTAGATTTTAGAGGATAATTTATTTATTCTTAATAGTTAAAAAGGAATTATTACTTATAAGAAAGTTATTAGGAATTTAAAAAGTTTTATTTTTTCTATATTATCTTTATTTTATATTTTTTTAGATTCTTTTATTTCTTTCCTAAATAAGTAACTTAGAGTAAGGTTAATTATTTAGTATTAGAATCTTTTAATTCTACTTCTAAGTTTATAAAAGTATTTATTTAATAGATTACTAGTAAGTTATTCTCTTTCTAATATAATTATACTTTAATAAATATATACTTAGCTTTATTATAAGCCTCTTATACTATATAAAGTATCTTTTAATAAAGGTTAGGAGTTTATTTAGCTTACTTTAATATCTTATTTATTATTTCTATTACTTTTCTAATAGTATTTATAGTCGAATTTACTAGAAAAATCCTTTTTTTAAATGTTTTAAGTTTATTCTATTAAATATAGAAATAAATTTTATTAGATATTATAATAATAGTATAATAAAGTAAGGATTTCTAAGGATAAAGAACTTAAGAAATTAAAAAGAATAGTATTTAATAAATATAAAAATAATATTATAATATATAATCTAGTAGAAAAGTACTTTAAAATAAATTTAATTTTTTTTATATTTTTTTTTTAGATATTATTCTAGTCTCTATAGACTATTTTAAGCTATAAGTAAATTATATATAAGTATAAGATAAATCTATATAGTTTAAGTAAAATACTAAGTTATATATTATACTATATTAGTAGGCTAGTAGCCCGAAAACTAGGTTTAGGTTTCTTTACTAAAAAATAAAACAAGTAAGAGTATATACTTAGGAGTTTATATAAATAGTATACTTTTAAAACTACTATTTTTACTAATATTACTTTATATAGAAATATATTCTATATACTTAGATAAAAGAATAGAAAAAAAATAATATTAGCTTAAATATTAAATATTTAAAATTAATATTCTTAATTATTTAAAAATATAAATATAAACCTAAGATTTAAATATATTTTTATAATATTTTAAATAAACTATAGTTCTAAGTATATATTAAATTTATAAATATATAAATATATTAGGGTTTTTAAAAGGCTTAGCTTTATTTTAAATTAAAGTAAATAAAAAATAAGTAAATACTATAATTACTTTTAGTTACTTAGCCTTAGGTATAATAAGAGTTATAAGGTTCTTTTACCCTATATATAATAAAGTATAAATCCTACCCTATATATAATAAAGCGTAAATCCTATCCTATAGGTTTTATTTTATATAAGCTAAGATATTATAATATAAAGTAATCTTTTACTTTTTATATAAACTAATCCTATTTTTTATATAAATAAAGTAAGTATATATTTTTTTCTCTCTAGAATACTTAATTAATTCTATATTTACTAATCTATAAAGTATTTTTATATATTATAATTACTTCTATTTACTTACTTTTATACCTATTATATTTAAATTATTCTAATTTATTTAAGTACTTATTTTATAAGTTTAAAACTTCTAATTTAGAATTTTCTAATTAATTATATTTATAAAGTATTAGATTTTATACTTCTTTTTTAAACTATTAAGTCTTCCTATCTATAACTTTATTTACTCCTTAACTTTACTCTATTTTATTAAATCTTTCTTTTATAACTTCTTCTACTTTATATTATTTTAGAACTTTTTTTACTTTACTTTACCTTATTAAATCCTTTTTCTACTTTATAACTTCTTCTACTCTATTCTACTTTATTAAATCCTCCTTCTATAACTTCTTCTATCCTATAACTTCTTTTACTCTATTCTATCTTATTAAATCCTTCTTTTATTTTATAACTTCTTTTACTCTACTCTACTTTATTAAATCCTCCTTTTATAACTTCTTCTACCCTATAACTTCTTCTACTCTACTCTACCTTATTAAATCCTCCTTTTATAACTTCTTTTACTCTATAACTTTTTCTACTTTACTTTATCTTATTAAATCCTCCTTCTATTTTATAACTTCTTTTACTCTACTCTACTTTATTAAATCCTCCTTCTATAACTTCTTTTACCCTATAACTTCTTTTATTTTACTCTACCTTATTAAATCCTTCTTCTATAACTTTATTTACTCCTTAACCTTATCTAATCCTTTAATAACTTCTTCTATTTTATTCTACTCTATTCTATCTTATTAAATCCTCCTTTTATAACTTCTTTTACTTTACTATATCTTATTAAATCCTTCTTCTATAACTTCTTCTACTTTACTTTACTTTACCTTATTAAATCCTTCTTTTATAACTTCTTTTACTTTACTCTACTTTATTTTATTAAATCCTCCTCTAATAACTTTTTTAACTTTACTTTAACCTTATTAAATCCTTTTAGTAACTTCTTTAACCTTTTAACTATATCTTTTACTCTTTAACTACTTTAAATCTTTTATTTCTTATATTAAATTACTAGTAATTATATCTTAAAGTAGCTAATTATTCTAGTAAGGTTTAGTAATTAATAAGCATATAATAAAAAGAAAAAGAATTAAATATAATAAAATCCTATTTATAAGAGCCTTTAAAAAAACTAAAGTAAATCTAAGATTTTATATTACTAATAAACTCTTTTTTATAAAGGTATTATCTAGGGTATTATCTAGAGTACTATTTATAAATAGTAATAATAACTCTATAAACGATTATTACTTTATAAATAACTATTATTCTATAGATAACTATCCTTTATTTAAATAAAAGCTAAAAGTAATTAAAAATAATAATATATTATTTTTAAATATATTTTTATTTAAAATAAATCTTATAAATAATAATATCTTATTTATAAAAGATTCTAAATCCCTCTTTAAACTTTTTAGTTTTTTATTAAAACTTATTAATAATACTTCTTTAAAAGTTTCTTTATTATTATTATATATAGATAGCTATTTAGAAGTAAACCCTTCTTTTATAATAGTATTTATATCTATAAATAAAGATAATATCTTCTTTTTAAAAATATATTCTTTATTATTTATAATAATATCTATATTTATATATACTAATAATAATAGCTATTTAGAAGTATACCCTTCCTCTAGAATAGTATTTATATTTATAGCTAAAGATAATATCTTCTCTTTAGGAATATATTCTTTATTATTTATAATAGTATTTATATTTATATATACTAATAATAATAGCTATTTAGAAGTATACCTTTTCTTTAGAATAGTATCTATATCTATAGCTAAAAATAATATCTTCTCTTTAAAAATATACCCTTCGTTATTTATAATAGTATTTATATTTATATATACTAATAATAATAGTTATTTAGAAGTATACCCTTCTTCTAAAATAGTATTTATACCTATAGCTAAAGATAATATCTTTTTTTTAGAAATATATCCTTTATTATTTATAATAGTATTTATATTTATATATATTAAATATATTTTATCTTAATAAATATTATTTAATAATAATATATTTTCTATATATATTAAAATAAAAAAGATTTAATTATCTTTTATATTTAATTAGTTATCTTATAACCTATTCTTTTATTATCTAGATTTTATACTAGTAATATATATTAAATATAAATAAGTAGTTTAGAGTATAGAATTCTATCTTATACTCCTAGACTATAAAAAGAAATATTTTAATAAATTTAATAAAAGTTTATAATATAATATTAAATAGAAAGTAAAATAATTATTTATAACTCTATTTTACTTTAATATAAGTAAGTTTTTATAAAGACTTAATATATTTAAGGCTTATTTTCTATTTAAATTAGGTTCTTTTCCTAGGCTTAAAATCTATAAACTCTTTATATATCTTAGATATTAGGCCTTAGAAAATAGTTCTTTTATTTATTCTAATTTAAATAATATTAAAAAGTATATTTTAAAAAAATATATAAAATATAAGAACTATAAAAAGAATAAGTACTATTTTATAATATATAGTTATTTTTTAAAACCTTATATATAGTTTTTTTTACTTAGTAAGAAGTTTTTAGTTAATATTCTTTTAAGTTTAATAGAAGAATTATAATTTAAAAAACCTTTAATTTAATTATAAGAAGATCTAATTTTCTAAGTAAATAATAACTAAGGTTAAGATTTATAAAATCTCTTTAAGGTAATAATAGCTACTAATAAATAAAAGATAAAAGATTTTATTTAATATAGTTATAATTCTAAAAAGAATCTAATACTTTTCTAAAAAAATATTAAATATTTAAACTATTTTACTAGATTTAAAGACTTAAGAGGTCTAGTTTTACTTACTACTCTAATTAATAATTAAAATAAGCTAAAGCTATTTCTAGATACCTTAAGCTTAAAGATATAAAAACTTCTTTATTTAAGTATAGTAAAAAGTAATATTATTATTAAAATAAATAGAATAGCCTTAAATATATTTTTAAAAGATAATAAATAATAGAAACTATTAAAACCCTTTTAAGTATTAATAAATATTAATAGTTATATAAAATATATAAACTTTTTTATAAGTTTTATTATTTACTTATTTTAATATATAGAATATAACTTCTAACTTAAATCTAAACCTTTTTTTATTATCTCTAATAATATAATAAAGGAGTTATATTTAATTAAAGTACTAGTAGAAGTTAAAGTTTAAAAAAAAAGATATTTAAATAATACTTAAGTAAAATAAAAGCTTTTAAAGAAAAAATATATTTAATAATTAGACTTTTATACTTTAACTTATTTTCTTAATAAAGGTTCTAGAGTTATTTAATCTATTATAAATATAGAGTTCTTAGAGAGTTCTTTATTTCCTAATAATAAACTAGAAGAAGATTTAAAAATAAATATATTAAAAGATATCTTAAAAGATAATAGTACTACTAATAATAATAATAATAAGTTAATAGTTCCCTCTTCTTAGGCTTTAACCCTATTTATTAAAGAGTTAGATAAAAAAGTATAAGATAAACTAGGCCTTTAGATTTATATTTAGTAACTTTCTAAGAAAATAAACTTAAGACTTTTAAAGATTTATACTTAGTTAATAAAAGTTCTTATAAAGATTTTATAACTAGATATTATATAAACTATTAATAGTTATAATCCTATTTATATATTCTTTACTATAAAATCTTTTAAGTCTAATTATATATTTATAAATTCCTTATAAATAATACTATTATATAATTAGTTTATTTACTATAGTTAACTAATTATAAATAATTTTTACTTTCTTTCCTTTCTAAAAAATAGAAACTCTTATTTAAAAGATTATATATTAAAGTTTATAAAAATATATTTTATTAATATTATACTTACTAAAATAGTAAAAGTTCTTTAATTATATTTTTATACTTTTAAAATAAATTAAAGGTTAACTTTACTAGATTCTATAAGTTATTATTAAACTAAGTTTAAAACTATATTTTATAAAAAATAGAAAGTATTTACTAATAACTTTTAAAAACTCTTTTATAAGATTATTACTTAAACTTAAAATATTTTTTATAATAATCTTTTATAAAAGTTACTATAAAAGTACTATTTATATATAATCTTAATAATATTTATAGAATATAAGTTACTTATAGAGAATACCTCTAGCTTTTATTTTAGAAATATAATACTTATTTTTTAAATAGATAGATTAATTCTTTTATATTATATAATAAAGTATAATTATACTCTTTTCCTTTCTTATAATTATATATTAAATCTAAAAGAAGTAAGATAGTATTTTTATAAGCTTAAAAACTTTAAAATAATACTTATAGTCTTAATATATCTATATACTAGTTTACTTCTATATAGGAGTAAGCTTAGAATATTATAATATATAAATTTTTATTAGATTTAGTATTTATATTTTAATATTATAGGCCTTTTTATTTTAAATATAAACTATTATAAGAGTAATACTTATATAGATTATAAGAGATTTAATATTTAATTTATTTTTAAACCTTTCTCTTAGATTTTACTTTACTATATAGTTTTAGTTAATCCTTTTATATATTAGTTAATATAAATAATTAATAATCTTAAATAAGCTAAGAATAATTCTAACTCTTAATTTAAGTTTAAAAAGTAAAAGAAAAAGAAGCTATATCTAAAAAGTAATTTAAACTTAAATACTAATATAAAAGCTAAAAAAAGATATAATATACTTTTATAATATTATATATTCTATTATAATAAGAAATTACTTAATATAAGGGATTTAAGTTATAAGCTAGTCTCTTTATTAAATAAGATACTTAGGTAAAAGATTAAGATTTAAATCTATAAATAAATAATTATATATATTATTTAAGAGTTTATACTTATAAGATTAAATAAGAATATAGTATTAGAAGATATTAAGAAAGATTTAAGAAGTAATTTTATTACTAATTAAATATAATATTCTAAGAGGCTTAAAGAAATAATTTATAGTAAAGATTTATAAATATTAAAGAATATACTAGATAGTCTTTAATATATATACTTAAACTTCTACTTATTATTCTTTAAGTTCTTTAAACTTAATATTACTAGTTAGCCTCTTTTTATAAAAGCTTTAAAGTAATATAATATTTAATTTAATAACTAAAGTTTATAGTTAAGTAATAAACTTACTTTTTATTATTATAAAGATCTAATTTAAGTATTAAGATAGTAAAGAGAAGCTAGTCTAGAAATAAATATACTTCTACTATAAGAGTTAAATATTATTTATATATAAGATTTAATATATCTAAATAGTATAATTTCTCTAAAAGTTAATATACTTAAAAGATTACTATAAAGCTTTCTAGGATATTTAAGTACTAAGTTTAATACTATTAAATAGTACTACTTACTCTAGGTAATATTATTAAAATAGTATAATATCTTTAGAGTTCTTCTAATAAATAGTAAAAAGTCTTTAATTTATTTCTTATATACTACTATAAGAAGTTTAAAGATTATAGTTATAATTACTTTATTATTAGCTCTTAAGAATAATCTTCTAAGAAGATTAAAGGAGTATAATATATCTTATTTAATCTAGGAAATAAATTATAAGTTTAAGTCTATTATATTAATTAGTATAGAAATACTTAGTAACCTAGAATTTATAACTACTACTTAGAGTCTTATAAGTTAATATAAATTAACTTATTTTATTTTTAATAAATACTATTTAATTATTTCTATTACTAGCTATTAATTATATATATATAATATAAAATAAGTTCTATTAAATATACTTATTTAGTTTATTTTCCTTATAAGTATTTTTTTATATTTAATAGAAGAAGATTTAAAAGGTATACTAGTAATCTATAAATAGGATTAGATTAAAGGTATATATATATAAATAAATATCTTTTATTAAAAAAGATTAATTAAATAAAGTAATTAGAAAAAGTAATATAAAATTATTTAATATTATATTATTAAATTTAAGAATACTTAACTATTTAGTAAGTATAATAAGATTTTAATCTTTTATACTACTAAGGATAAGACTAAAGTCTTAGCTATATATCTATAATATAAGGTAGTTATTTTATCTACTATTTAAAAAGAATAAGAAAAATAATTAAAGATTCTTTAAGAATTTTCTATAAGTTCTAATAAGAAAGATATAGTACTAGTTATAACTAGTCTTCTTTAAAAAGGATTTAATTATTTAAATATATAACTAGTTATTTATCTAGATATAGCCTAGTTCTTTCTTAGATTCTTATAAGGTTTATTAAGGGCTAGTAGAAATAAATAAAATATAATATTTATATTCTTTTATAGCTATAAGAATATAAATCCTTAAGTAATAGATTCTAAAGATCTTACTAAAGTCTAAGAGTATTTTTAAGAGTTATATTATTTATACTAAGATATAAGCTCTTTCTTTAATTTAATATTTATTAAGAATTATTTTAAGTTAAATCTTTTACTATATAATTATTATTAGAACCTTACTTCCTATAGTTAAATATAGAATAACTAAGTTATAGTATAAAACTAATAAATCTAATACTTCTAGAATAAACTTATTTCTATAATAAACTAGACTAAGACTTTTATATTAATCTTTTTTAGTACTTAAATATTAATCCTTATATATTAAATAAGTTAAATACTATTATAGCTTAGTTCTAAGCTTAATAAAAATAAATTATAAGATTTATTTAATAGTAATTTAAATAATAATTTATTTAAATTAAATAACTAGGCTTTTTTTAGTATTATATAAAAAATAAAGAACTATAAGAAATATTATAAAGAAATTCCTAAATTCTTTATAACTAAATTTATACTATCTAAGTACTATAAAAATAAAAGATATCTTAAACCTAATAGTTATTATTATATATATTTACTTCTTATAGTAATATATAAATACTTAGAAAATAATATTTATAACTCTTAAAGGTTAGGTTAATTAATAATAAATATATTTTTTTATTTCTATTATAAAATAAATATAGTTAAAGTACTAAAGGTTAAGTATAATATATTATATAAGATAAAAGAAAGTATATAAATAGTAAAATATCTTTAGAAAGTATATATACTAGAAATAAATACTAAAACTATAACTAGATTAAATAACTTCTTTATTTAACCTATTATAAAATAAAATATATATATAAGTATAAAATCCTAAAACTATAAAAGGGTTAAATAACTTCTTTATTTAACCTACTAATTATTCCGTGTATTTTTTTAGTATAGTACTAGCTAGTACTAACTTTTTATAAGGGTAGGTATCGATTCTATCTAGTACTAACTAGAACTCTATTAAAACAGTATTTTAGAAATATATTTATATAATAAAAAGTGTTTAAAATTAATTCTATTATAATATAAAATATATAGATATTTTCTATTTATTTTAAATAAATATTTTAGTATTAGGNGATAGTACTAGCTAGTAATAGACTTTTACAAGGGGGAGGTACCGGGCACTAACTAGTTTTTAGTATAGCACTAGCTAGTAACAGGCTTATATAGGGGGGAGGTGCCGGGTACTAACTAGTTTTTAGTATAGTACTAGCTAGTAACGGGCTTATATAAGAGGGAGGTACTCGATTCTATATAGTACTAACTAGAACTCTATTAAAATAGTATTTTAGAAATACATTTATATAATAAAAAGTGTTTAAAATTAATTCTATTATAATATAAAATATATAGATATTTTCTATTTATTTTAAATAAATATTTTAGTATTAGGGTCGAGTTTTAGTATTCCTATAAGAGTATTTTTTAAGATAGTACTAGCTAGTAATAGACTTTTATAGGGGGGAGGTACTAGGTACTAACTAGTTTTTAGTATAGTACTAGCTAGTAACGGGCTTATATAAGGGGGAGGTACCCGATTCTATATAGTACTAACTAGAACTCTATTAAAATAGTATTTTAGAAACATATTTATATAATAAAAAGTGTTTAAAATTAATTCTATTATAATATAAAATATATAGATATTTTCTATTT